>CM022397.1:10169527-10248588 GCA_011833715.1 Carcinoscorpius rotundicauda | reverse complement strand
TATTAAATTATTTGTATAACAATTCTCGCTCTCAGAGTCCGTCGAATGTGAAATCTTCGTAACTGAAATACATCAGCACCTTCCTCGTGACGAGCACGTACACTGGCTGAAGATCAATGTTGCGTGGTACACACGTGCTGTTAGGGCGTTCTGTTACAGAACCACTTGAGTCACTGCTCGTCTGGTGAGATCTGATCTGATGGTTCACTACATTCTATTAGAGGTAGAATATATGCTTAAGTTAAGTGTTATACATCGACTAAGTTCACTACATTATTGGTCGATATATTTGTTTTCCAAACCAAGAGATCACGTTTTAAATATATATATATATATCCACAGCGTCTATGAAGTCTCTTTTCGATATAAGTATATATGTGTTTAAAGATATCCTTAAGTCTAGTCTATTATATGGATCTATTTTTGCCTAATTAACCTTGACGGTGAATGAAGCCACTAAGTATCTTTAAAAGAACAGTGTAAAGACGTGAACCCGTGAAACTAAATTTCAGAGGACAAGAAGGAGAAACATATCGAAAACTGATTTCATTGTTGAATTTAAAAAAGAATAAAACTAGAAGAAGTAAGAGAACCGAATGTTAATTTCTCACCCACGTGCTGATCACGTGACATTGTTTAACTTTCATGTTTGTTTGTTTTGAATTTCGCACAAAGCTTCTCGAGGACTATCTCTGCTAGCCGTCCCTAATTTAGCAGTGTGAGACTAGAGGGAAGGCAGCTAGTCATCAACACCCACCGCCAACTCTTGGGCTACTCTTTTACCAACGAATAGTGGGATTGGACCGTCACTTTATAATGCCCCCACGGTTGGGAGGGCGAGCATGTTTGGCGTCACTCGGATGCCTACCCGCGCCCCTTAGATTATAAGTCGCACGTCTTAACACGCTTGACCATGCCGGGCCATTAACTTTCATATCTTGAGTGCATAAGATTATTAACTGCAAACTCTTAGCTCTGACGTCATCAGCTAAACCCGGCGGAAGAGTTCACGCGCTCAGGAAGGATTATGAGAATGTGCATACCAGTACGAAGTCACTCGTTATGAACAGAACATTACAACAGATATTTAATGTGGAATGTGCTCTCTTTATGGCAATTCAAAGCTATCTATGTTCAACAAACCAGCTACTTTGTAAATTAATTAGGTTTCTAAAGTTATTTTCTACATAACAGTACTTTATTAGACGAATTAGGTTTCGGAAATCAGTAAATGTAAAAATGTGTTTACATTTAGTATCAAACACGTGTACATCGAAACCAAAACCAGTACCGGAAGAAAAAGTTCGTTATTCTCACTTTGTAAGTTTACAGAAATCCACGTAAAAATAAAATACACCGAGTCAGACTGTTTACACAGTTTGTGAAACAGCTAAATTGTTTACATGGTTTGAGGAACAACCATAACAGTGGTTGATACGTAACTTTCTGACCAAAAGTTCTTCATGACGGCTAGTATGCGTACAAACACTTTTACTAATAAATCAGAGAACAACGTTTCAACCTTCCTTGGTTATTTTCAGGTTATCAAAAAGGACATCTGCCAAGATAAGTGAAAACAAGAATGATAGAATGAACTAACTTCGATAAATGATTCCTACTTAAATGTAACACAAGCAAGAGTGATTTGCATCGTTTGTTTGTTAGATATTACAAAGTGTTCATCGTTTGTTCGTTAGATATTACAAAGTGTTCATCGTTTGTTCGTTAGATATTACAAAGTTTTTTATTCCATATATTTAATTCATCATGATATCAGTAAATCAATCGCTCAGCAGTATTATCCTTAACCTTTAATATTCTGATAAGTTATAATAAATGTATCTAAATAACTTCAAATAACTACTTCCTTTATTTAAGTACACAACCTTGTGTGTTGTTTGATTCAACAGAAAACGATATCTTTGATGAAATATTCCTTAAGTGTGAAATCGTCTCTCAACTTGTGTCTGTGTATGCTTGTTACATTGTCAAACTCCTTTTGTGTTTGTTACATTGTGTCACACTCCTTTTGTGTTTGTTACATTATGCCACTCTCTCTTGTGTGTTTGTTACATTTTGTCACTCTCTCTTGTGTGTTTGTTACATTGTGTCACACTCCATTTGTGTTTCTTACATTATGCCACTCTCTCTTGTGTGTTTGTTACATTTTGTCACTCTCTCTTGTGTGTTTGTTACATTATGCCACTCTCTCTTGTGTGTTTGTTACATTTTGTCACTCTCTCTTGTGTGTTTGTTACATTATGCCACTCTCTCTTGTGTGTTTGTTACATTTTGTCACTCTCTCTTGTGTGTTTGTTACATTATGCCACTCTCTCTTGTGTGTTTGTTACATTGTGTCACACTCCTTTTGTGTTTCTTACATTATGCCACTCTCTCTTGTGTGTTTGTTACATTTTGTCACTCTCTCTTATGTGTTTTTTACATTGTGTCACTCTCTCTTGTGTGTTTCTTACATTGTCACTCTCTATCTTTGTGTTTTTTTTACATTATGTCACTCTATCTTGCGTTTGTTACATTGTCACTCTCTCTTGTGTGTTTTTTACATTGTCACTCTATATCTTTGTGTTTTTTACACTATGTCACTCTATCTTGCGTTTGTTACATTGTCACTCTCTATCTTGTGTGTTTGTTATATTGTCTCTCTCTCTTGTGTGTTTGTTACATTATGTCACGCTATCTTTGTGTTTGTTACACTATGTCACTATATCTTGTGTGTTTTTTAGATTACGTCACTTTATCTTGTGTTTGTTACATTGTCACTCTCTCTCCTGTGTGTTTGTTATATTATGTTATTTTATCTTGTGTGTTTATAACAATAAGTCACCATGTCTACGTGGATGTTCGATACATTATGTGAATCTCTTTGAATATATCTGTTTCTGTATGTAGGTTGTTTGATCTCTACGGTCGTCAAAGGCTATACTTATTAGTGCTTGTAGCTCCATTCGAACTGTAATAAGGAACCACGATGTGGATGTGACTGTTAAACTGGGTAGGTATGTTTGTTTAGTTGTTCAAAACTATTTCAACAGATTAAAATTATGTTAACACCTCAGAACAACAAGATTTGTGTAGCAGAGTTAAACGACCTTCCAGAATAAGGACTGAGTGAATTCACTGTTTCATGATTTTATTTCCAGTCTAACATGTTTAAAACAGAAAACTCATCCAATGTTATTAAACAGTTGTTAGTCAAGTTACACTGTTGAAGATATAAGAAAATGAAACAAATTGGGATTGTTTCTTTCATCACCATTTCATTAAATAATGTTTTGTTATCAAAGGTGTTTTTAAAATTTTTATCATTTTTCTAACAAACCAGACTTGACCTCATATTTACCACAAATCTGTACTTCGAATATTTTTCTAAAATATACATCAGTAACTCAACAGACAGTTACTAGGCTAAAAATCTAGTAATCGGGTTTTGATTATTATCAACCAGATATTGATATCACAACTACTGTATAGACTAGGTATTGATATCACATCTAGCTACTGTGTAGAGAAAATATTTATATCCCCACTAACTACTGTATAGACAAAATATTAATATCACTACTAGCTACTGTATAGACAAGATATTGATATCATAACTAGCACCTGGATAGACTAGATATTCATATCATAACTACTGTATAGACAAGACACTGATATCACTACTAGCTACTATACCGACAATTTATTGATATCACTACTAACTACTGTATGGACTAAATATTGGTATCACAACTAACTACTGTATAGATTAGATATTGATGTCACAACTAACTACTGTATAGATTAGATACTGATATCACAACTATCTACTGTATAGATTATATATTGATGTCACAACTATCTACTGTATAGATTAGATATTGATGTCACAACTATCTACTGTATAGATTAGATATTGATGTCACAACTAACTACTGTATAGATTAGATACTGATATCACAACTATCTACTGTATAGATTATATATTGATGTCACAACTAACTACTGTATAGATTAGATATTGATGTCACAACTAACTACTGTATAGATTAGATATTGATGTCACAACTAACTACTGTATAGATTAGATACTGATATCACAACTATCTACTGTATAGATTATATATTGATGTCACAACTATCTACTGTATAGATTAGATATTGATGTCACAACTATCTACTGTGTAGATTAGATATTGCTATCACAACTGTCTACTGTATATATGAGATATTGATGTCACAACTATCTACTGTACAGACTAGATATTGGTATCAGAACTAACTACTGTATAGATTCGATATTGATATCACAACTATCTACTGTATAGATTATATATTGATATCACTACTAGCTACTGTATAGACAAATTATTGATATCACTACTAACTACTGTATGGACTAGATATTAGTATCACAACTAACTACTGTACAGATTAGATATTGATAGCACAACTACTGTAGAGATTAGATATTGACATCACAATTAGCTACTGTGTATATTAGATATTGATATTACAACTAAGTATCGTATAGACTAGATAATGATATCACAACCAGATACTGTAAAAACACAATATTGATGTCATAACTAGCTGCTGTATGGACTAGATATTGATATCACAACTAGCTACTGTATAGACAAAATGTTGATATCATAACTAACTACTGTATAGACTAGATATTGATATCATAACTAACTACTGTATAGACTAGATATTCATATCATAACTATCTATTGTATAGATTAGATACTGATATCATAAATAACTACTGTATAGACTAAATATTCATATCATAACTAGCTATTGGATAGACTAGATATTAATATCATAACTAGCAATTGGATAGACTAGATATTCATATCATAGCTACTGTATAGACTAGATATTCATATCATAACTAACTATCGTATAGTCTAGATATTCATATCATAACTAGCTATTGGATAGACTAGATATTCATATCATAACTACTGTATAGACTAGATATTCATATCATAACTAGCTATTGGACAGACTAGATATTTATATCATAACTAACTGTTGTATAGTCTAGATATTCATATCATAACTAGCTTTTGGATAGACTAGATATTCATATCATAACTACTGTATAGACTAGATATTCATATCATAACTACTGTATAGACTAGATATTCATATCATAACTACTGTATAGACTAGATATTCATATCATAACTACTGTATAGACTAGATATTCATATCATAACTAACTATCGTATAGACTAGATATTCATATCATAACTAGCTATTGGACAGACTAGATATTTATATCATAACTAACTGTTGTATAGTCTAGATATTCATATCATAACTAGCTGTTGGATAGACTAGATATTCATATCACACCTATGGCTGAACAGAAATAGCATGTAATTTAGTCTTAACAACAAACAAACCCTAAATAAGTGTTATAAACCGTTCATGTTAACCAAACTATCAAAATCATGATAGAGCATGTGACATCAGAACACATCTACCTATACAAGAAGAAGACAGGACGTTCATTTGAAGTGTCTGGACATCAAAACGGTATGGCGATCCCAGTAAATAGGTCACTGGACCCAAGACCCTAGCGATAGTGTAGAAAAGTAAATCAAGTCTTCAAGTTAGGCTTAATATAAATAACACAGGCACCAGTCAAAGCCAGAGAAATGGAGTCTAAATTATCAACAGGCAAAATTGATTTATACTTGAAGGTCTGCATGACAAAAACAATTAATACTGGAATTCCAAATGCCAAAGAAAAATGTCAAATATTTCCAATTGTTAACTCATTAATTTGAACATTCAGTAGTTTAAAGGTCTGTCTTAGGGTGGTGATGAATAGCTGCCTTCTCTCTTGTCTTACTATGTTAGATTAGGGACGGCTAGCGCAGATAGCTCTTGTGTAGCTTTTCGGGAAATTCAAAACAAACAAACTGTCTCAATGAGGATAGATTTTAAGTTATTAATTTAATTATGTGAACGTTAAGGGCCTGTTTCAGGGGGTGGGGAGATTTGTTTTTCATTTTTAACGATTTTTTTTTCATTTCGCACAAAGCTAAACGAGGGCTTTCTGCGCAAACTGTCCCTTATTTATCAGTGTAAGATTAGAGAGAAGGCAGCTAGTCATTATTACCCACCGCCTACTCTTAAACTACTCTCTTACCAACGAATAGTGGGACTGACAGTAGCTTATAACGACCCACGGTGAAATGGTAAGCATGTTTGATATGACGGGGACTCAATCCCGCGACCCGCAGATAATAAGTCGAGCGTCCTGACCCTGCAGAACCACGTAATATCAGGGGGGATACATTTCAGATTTTTAATTCAATTATGTGAATGTTAAGTAATTTAACGGCCTGTATGAGCTATGGTCTGTCTCAAATTATTAACCCAGTTGTTGAAATGCTAAAACAAAAATGTCTTTAAACTGGATTAATACACAACCCGTGAAATGGCTAAGCTAAACGTCATCATATGTACTATTTTAATTAGCTGACGAATCTTGCCCGAGTTATCAAAGTAATAATGAAATCTGTAATAACTGTTCCAGAATATATTCCACACAACATTGAGCTCAATAGAGTGAGTGCGTTCGCTTTGTGGAATTTGACTGAAACCTATTAACCATTCTGTGAAGGAATAAATAGACTTTAACAACTACCAAAACCAACTGTTGAACCAATACCGCATACTGTGTATTAGACCAATTGTTGAACCAGTATTGTATACCATGTATTAGATCAATTGTTGAACCAATACTGCATACCATGTATTAGATCAATTGTTGAACCAATACTGCATACCATGTATTAGACCAATTGTTGAACCAATACTGCATACTATGTATTAGACCAATTGCTGAATCAATACTGCATACTATGTATTAGACCAATTGTTGAACCAATACTGAGTACTATGTATTAGATCAATATTTTAACCAATATTGCATACCATGCATTAGACCAATTGATGAACCAATATTGCATACAGTGTATTAGACCAATTGATGAACCAAAATTGCATACTATGTATTAGACCAATTGATGAACCAATATTGCATATAGTGTATTAGACCAATTGCAGAACCAATATTGCATACTATGTATTAGACCAATTGCTGAACCAATATTGCATACAGTGTATTAGACCAATTGTTGAACCAATACTTGCATCATGGAACATGATAATATCTCGTCAACTTGAACTGACTAAAGACAAAACGGGATATTAAACTATTATTACAAAACATTAATAACACTAGGGATATTAAGAGTCCTTATACTCTGATTACACTGTGTAACAACATTTGTACTTTTTCTGATTCCTTGCAGAAAGTGTTGTTTTCCAATTGCCTATGCCTAACGTAAATGGATAAAACCTATTTTTCTTTTCAAACTTTACTTTTGTGACCTGGGTAATGATATTTTCAAATTTACCCATTTTCCAGGATATTCCAGGAAAATTCAGTGTTGAAGTAACTGATAGACAAATTTCTCAAACTTACAAGAATTTCCAAGAGCTTTCTAGAATGTTGTAGAACTTCATTCATCAAGATAGGCTCTGCTTCTGCCATATTGCATCCTGTCTGTGTGAGGCAATTTGAATTACCTGTAACCTGAATGAGTGGAGCATCTTTATTGATAGCTCATTTAGAAGCCTCATAGTTGTGCTGCCCCATAACAGGAAGAAGTATCTGTTTCTTCACCTGTCTCATTTGGTGCACCTCAGAGAGAAATACAATAGCATTGAGACCTTGCTAGAAGCCTTAAACTATAATGAGTATAGCTGGGAGGTCATTGGAAACCTCAAAATGGTGGCATTCCTGATGGGTCTCCAAGGAGGTTTCACCAAGTTTCTCTGTTATCTTTGTCTTTGGGACAGCAGGGATACTGCAGCACACTACAACAGAAAGCACTAGGCACAACAGACTTAGTTCTCTGTGGGGAACACAATGTCAAGTGTGACCCACTAGTGGACCTCCAGAAAGTGTTGTTACCACCATTGCATATAAAATTGGGTCTTATGAAACAATTTGTCACAGCTCTTGATAAGCAATCTGCAGTCTTCAAGACTTCTTCCCCAAGCTGTTTGAGGCAAAGGTCAAAAGTGGTGTCTTCTTAGGACCACAAATAAAGATCTTGGAGTGCACAGAATTTCCCAAGAAGCTCAGTAGGAAGGGGAAAAAAAGCTTGGGGCAGCTTTGTTGCAGGGGTTTGGGGCTTCTTGGGCAATCATAAGACCAAAAATGATATGGAACCAGTTGAAGCTCTGCTGAAGAACTGTGGCAAAATGGGCTACAGGATGTCCCTGAAAGCCCATATTCTTAATGCTCATCTTGATAAAATTAAGGAGAACATGGGAGCATACTCATAGGAGCAAGGCAAGTGCTTCCACAAAGATATACTGGACTTTAAATGTCGTTACCAAGGAGCGTTTTACGAAAACATGATGGGAGACTATATTTGGGGTCTGATATGTGAAAGTGATTTACATTATATACGCAAGTCTCGAAAAACTACTCACTTCTAAACATTTTTGTTTATTTGTTTATAACTTAAATATAAATACATGTAAATCTTGATTCATATGTTGTTTTATTCAGACCTTATGTAAATGAAAATGTGCAAGTTTGCCCATTTTTACATAGAAAATAAGTTAATTTCTAAATTTCACTATCTAGGTCACGAAAGCAAATTTTAAAGGTAATAATGGACATTTTCTGTACTTTTACAACATAAGCAATTAAGAAATAACACATACAATCCAGGAACAAAATTTGTGTTACATTGTGTTATCATAACACATATCAGAATCACAATGTTTATTAGGAAAGTTATTGCTTTCCTTTGTTTGTGACTCTCTCTATATATACGTATTTCTATACAATATAACTCGAAACGTTTTCGTCTGACTTTCATTAAATTTCGTGCACAGGCTGTATGTTCATCGAAACTAATTTATCAGCGTTTAATGAATATATGCTAAAAAACCACATTCGTTAAAATAAAAGTAATCTTGAATTTAAAAGAAATACAACAAAAAACGGTCCAAACAAGAAACCACACTGAGATCTTGATCTTTTCAATGTAAGAAATCAAACTGAGGTCTTGACCTTTTCAATATAAGAAACCAAACTAAGATCTTGACCTTTTCAATGTAAGAAACCAAACTAAGGTCTTGATCTTTTCAATGTAAGAAACCGAACTGAGGTCTTGACCTTTTCAATGTAAGAAGCCAAACTAAGGTCTTGACCTTCTCAATGTAAGAAACCGAACTGAGGTCTTGACCTTTTCAATGTAAGAAATCAAACTGAGGTCTTGACCTTTTCAATGTAAGAAACCAAACTAAGGTCTTGATCTTTTCAATGTAAGAAACCGAACTGAGGTCTTGACCTTTTCAATGTAAGAAGCCAAACTAAGGTCTTGACCTTCTCAATGTAAGAAATCGAACTGAGGTCTTGACCTTTTCAATGTAAGAAGCCAAACTAAGGTCTTGACCTTCTCAATGTAAGAAACCGAACTGAGGTCTTGACCTTTTCAATGTAAGAAATCAAACTGAGGTCTTGATCTTTTCAATGTAAGAAACCGAACTGAGATCTTGACCTTCTCAATGTAAGAAACCAAACTCAGGTCTTGACCTTTTCAATGTAAGAGTGAAAGTAACGAATTTTGCACTAGATTATAGATTGATTCTTCAAGTGTTATGAGGCGGTGACCGTACTCTTTGTATGTCTTACCGAGTGTAGCGTTATGAGGCGGTGACCGTACTCATTGTATGTCTTATAAGTGTAGATGGTTTGATCATCAACATAACAGGTAAAGGATTTGTCATAATAAAAATGAAATAGAAATTATTCTTCTATATATTGTTGTGTTTGTAAGACCGTAACTGTTATCTACATCTGGTGTTGTGTTTGTGAAACCGTAACTGTTATCTACATCTGGTGTTGTGTTTGTGAAACCGTGACTGTTATCTACTTCTGGTGTTGTGTTTGTAAAACCGTGACTGTTATCTACGTCTGGTGTTGTGTTTGTAAAACCGTGACTGTTATCTACTTCTGGTGTTGTGTTTGTAAAACCGTGACTGTTATCTACGTCTGGTGTTGTGTTTGTAAAACCGTGACTGTTATCTACTTCTGGTGTTGTGTTTGTAAAACCGTGACTGTTATCTACGTCTGGTGTTGTGTTTGTAAAACCGTGACTGTTATCTACTTCTGGTGTTGTGTTTGTAAAACCGTGACTGTTATCTACGTCTGGTGTTGTGTTTGTAAAACCGTGACTGTTATCTACGTCTGGTGTTGTGTTTGTAAAACCGTGACTGTTATCTACTTCTGGTGTTGTGTTTGTAAAACCGTGACTGTTATCTACTTCTGGTGTTGTGTTTGTAAAACCGTGACTGTTATCTATATCTGGTGTTTTTAAATGTTAGTTTCTCTTTTCAATAACACAACAAAACTATACAGTGGTTCCTTTTATTTCAATATTGAGTAATCGATTTGAAAAAAAAAGCAATCTTTGATACAAACAGCAACGTAAGTGAATCGATGTGGTTTAAATAGTTTCCAGGGGCAGAAAATCTTGTTCGAATGGATCATTTTCCATACTGAGAACTTAAGCCACTTGTGGGGCTAGTGTAGGTATAAAGCTTCGGGCAAATTACATCGATCATGCAGTGTCTTTGTTCTTGCCTTCGTCGAGTTTATAGAATGTAATAAGACTGAGAAAGCTGTAGACTGCTGATAAGAGTATCCAAAACAGTGAAACGGTTCAGAATCAGTGTGTGAGGCTTAAGTTCACAGGCTGCCGGATGTGCTGTACCGGCCGGAAACGTGAGAATTCCTCATTTCCTGACGTAGACCAGACAGTATCCATGACAGCTTAAGAGTATAGATACTGATGGAAGTGTTAATTCAACATCTCTGGAGGTTTATTTACCCCACACAGACTTAAGATATAGTAAGGTCTACGTGAATAAAAAAAAAATACAGTGAATGAGTTGACAAGTTAGAGTTCGAACAGACAGTGAGATTTCTGTCACTTCCTAGCGGTTTGAACTCCTCAAACTATCTGAATATCGAGCTAGAACAATCACAAGCCCTTGGTCTAAAGAACGCTTTAAAATATCGAGACCAGTTCGTCTAACGAATAACTAGACAATTCCAGAGAAGTTATAAAGTAACAAATAAACACATCTCAACAAATTCATTTAGCTGCTAACGACAAAAACTTGTAGGTCAAGCAATGTACTGATACAGATATCACAACCAACTACTGCAGAGATTAGATATAGATCAAGCAATGTACTGATACAGATATCACAATCAACTACTGCAGAGATTAGATATAGATCAAGCAATGTACTGATACAGATATCACAATCAACTACTGCAGAGATTAGATATAGATCAAGCAATGTACTGATACAGATATCACAATCAACTACTGCAGAGATTAGATATAGATCAAGCAATGTACTGATACAGATATCACAATCAACTACTGCAGAGATTAGATATAGATCAAGCAATGTACTGATACAGATATCACAATCAACTACTGCAGAGATTAGATATAGATCAAGCAATGTACTGATACAGATATCACAATCAACTACTGCAGAGATTAGATATAGATCAAGCAATGTACTGATACAGATATCACAATCAACTACTGCAGAGATTAGATATAGATCAAGCAATGTACTGATACAGATATCACAATCAACTACTGCAGAGATTAGATATAGATCAAGCAATGTACTGATACAGATATCACAATCAACTACTGCAGAGATTAGATATAGATCAAGCAATGTACTGATACAGATATCACAATCAACTACTGCAGAGATTAGATATAGATCAAGCAATGTACTGATACAGATATCACAATCAACTACTGTAGAGATTAGATATAGATACAATAACCGACAACTAGAGAGACTAGATACTGTCATGTGAAAAAGTTAGGACACCCTATGAAAGCCTGTGTATGTTTGTAACATTTTTGGAGATATAGATATTTAATCTCAATTCTAACAATACTGAGAGATTACAGGAATATAACTAAAAAATTAAAACTAAAGCAAAGACTTTTCAAGATCTTCTGTAAATTTAATTCTACAAAAACGCATATTCTAACTGAGGAAACAGTTAGGACACTCCCACATTTATACACACCGAAAATGGCTTAACTCACACACATGTGTATCACACCAGGTGCACATGATTAGAAGATCGTTACTCAGCACTTTGAATGAGACTTGCCCTATTTAAACCTCAGACATTTAGGTTGGTGTGCTCCTGACTGTTGAAGTGAGAGTGAGCACCATGATGAGAGCAAAAGAGCTGTCTGAGGCCTACAGAAAGAAAATTGTAGCAGCTTATGAGTCTTGTAAGATATTTAAAAAGATCTCAAAGGATTTTGAAATCAGCCATTCCACTGTCCAGAATATAGTCAACAAGTGGAGGGTTTTCAAAACAACTGCCAACATGCCCAGGTCTGGTCATCCAAACAAGTTCACCCCGACAGCAGTCCGCAAAATGTTAAAAGAGGTCTCAAAACACCGTGGCATGTCATCATGTTACTACAGCAGGCTTTGGCTACTGTTGATGTGAAAGTGCATACCTCTACAATCAGAAAGAGACTGCACAAGTTTAACTTGCATGAGAGGTGTGAGAAGAGGAAACATTTGCTCTCTAAGAGAAACATCAAGGCCAGACTGAAGTTTGCCAGAGAGAATGTAGACAAAGACCAGGACTTCTGGAAAAATGTTCTTTGGACAGATGAGTCCAAAAGTGAATTATTTGTACACCAGAACAGAAGATATGTTTGGCGTAAACCAAATACAGCATTCCAGGAAAAGAACCTCTTACCAACTGTGAAGCATGGAGGTGGAAGTGTCATGGTTTGGGGCTGCTTTGCTGCAGCAGGTTCTGGACAGCTCACAATCATAGAATCCACCATGAATTCTACTGTGTATCAGAGGGTGCTTGAGGATCATGTGAGACCATCTGTACGAAAAGCGGAACTGGACCCTGCAACACGACAGTGACCCAAAACATACCAGTAAATCCACCAAGGACTGACTGAAAACTAAGAAATGGAAAGTCCTGGAATGGCCGAGTCAAAGCCCAGTTCTTAATCCCATTGAGATGCTGTGGGTGATTTGAAACGGGTTCTACATGCAAGTAACCCCTCAAACATCTCACGGCTTACAGAATTCTGCATTGAGGAGTGGAGCAAACTTTCTTCAGACCGATGTCAGAGACTGGTAGATGGCTACAAGAAGTGTCTCACTGCAGTTATTTCAGCCAAAGGGGGTAACACTGGCTATTAGGGGGTAGAGTGTCCTAACTTTTTCCTCAGTTAGAATATGCATTTTTGTAGAATTACATTTACAGAATATCTTGAAAAATATTTTCTTTAGTTTTAACTGTTTAGTTATATTCCTATAATCTCTCAGTATTGTTAAAATTGAGATTAAATATCTATATATCCAAAAATGTTTCAAAAATACACAGGCTTTCATAGGGTGTCCCAGTTTTTCACATGACTGTATGTATATACCACAATCAACTACTGTAGAGAATAAATAGAGATACCAGAACCAACTACTATATACACTAGATACAGATATCACAATCAACTACTATATACACTAGATACAAATATCACAATAAACTATTATAAACACTAGATACAGGTATCACAACCAACTACTGTATATACTAGATATAGACATTACATCCAACAACTCCAGAGATTGTCATAACGAGCTATTCTAAAGACTAGATACAGATATCACAACTGACTAGTCTATAAACTAGATACAGATATCACAACTGACTAGTCTATAAACTAGATACAGATATCACAACTGACTAGTCTGTAAACTAGATACAGATATCACAACTGACTAGTCTGTAAACTAGATACAGATATCACAACGAACTCTTTGAATTACTAACTTCAAATAACAAGTTCAAAGTATCTATTGACTAGCTATAAATGTCGTGGTTAATAGATACACACAATGAACAATGTGTGTTCGTGGTTAATAGATACACACAATGAACAATGTGTGTTCGTGGTTAATAGATACACACAATGAACAATGTGTGTTCGTGGTTAATAGATACACACCATGAACAATGTGTGTTCGTGGTTAATAGATACACACCATGAACAATGTGTGTTCGTGGTTAATAGATACAGACAATGAACAATGTGTGTTCGTGGTTAATAGATACAGACAGTGAACAATGTGTGTTCGTGGTTAATAGATACACACCATGAACAATGTGTGTTCGTGGTTAATAGATACACACCATAAACAATGTGTGTTCGTGGTTAATAGATACACACCATAAACAATGTGTGTTCGTGGTTAATAGATACACACCATGTGTGTTCGTGGTTAATAGATACACACCATAAACAATGTGTGTTCGTGGTTAATAGATACACACCATGTGTGTTTCCGATATGTTAAAGATAGAATGATTGAACAGATACAGCTTTTTAATTTGTTTATGTTTTTCTTTCTTGTATCAAGGCCACATTGCGTCATTTGTTGTGTTCACTAAGGGGAATCGAACTACTTATTTCAGTGTTGTAACTCCGAAGACTGTCCACTGTCGATCCCAGGTCTCGACATTTCATCTGACTTCATCCCAGGTATCGTCTCGACGTTTCATGTGACTTCATCCCAGGTTTCGACGTTTCATCTGATTTCATCCCCGGTCTCGACATTTCATGTGACTTCATCCCAGGTCTCGACATTTCATGTGACTTCATCCCAGGTATCGTCTCGACGTTTCATGTGACTTCATTCCGGATCTCGACATTTCATCTGACTTCATACCGGATCTCGATGTTTCATCTGACTTCATTCCAGGCTATTCTGCTTTGTTTCCTTACTTTCTTTATTCTAACAAAACGAACAAGGAATCCATTTGTACACTACACGTCTCTTATTGACTCGAATCTTTCAAACCCTCGACCCCGTTCTCTTCATTAGCTTCAATTCTTCAAATATTGATTGATTATCGACAGTATATTCACCATCTGTGTATGTAGATACCTTATTTTGTTACTATATTGATTCTGTGATCAAGTATATCTTCTTACTTCTTGTTTTGTTTTCTCTCCTGTTTTCAGAAATTTATTTCAAGAAACGAACAAAATTCACGTATTCCTAGTTCTAGTAAGTTTGTTTACTTCAACCTTCATAATAACATGTCTTCGTCACGAATACAAAAAAACTCTATGATTTTACGTTGAAGACTATCACAGTTTGTATTTGTTTGTTTTGAATTTCGCGCAAAGCTACTCGAAGGCTTTCTGTGCTAGCCGTCCCTAACTTCGCAGTGTAAGACTAGAGGGAAGGCAGCTAGTCATCACCACTCACCGCCAACTCTTGAGCTACTCTTTTAACAACAAATAGTTGGATTGACCGTCACATTATAACGCCCCCACGGCTGAAAGGGCGAGCATGTTTGGCGCGACGCGGATGCGAACCCGCAACCCTCAGATTACGAGTCGCATCCACGCCTTAAAGCGCTTGGCCATGCCGGGCCCACATAGTTTGTGGTAAACGGTGATACAAAAACCAAAATAAATTATCGCATCACTGGAGAACGTTGGCTGGTTTGTTACCTCGCCAGAACCAAGTTACCAATGGAGACGGTGTGTTTTTACCATGTCTGTGTTCTATTCCTGGACCGACGATATATATCTATAGCTATGTCCTATTCCACATATGGTGACACAATATATATTTATGTTTGCACGGTTATACAGACATGTGTTGTCCTCTATTTATTTCTTTGTTTTTTAATTTAGGATAAAGCTACACGTGGGCTATCTGCGCTAGCAGTCCCTAATTTAGCAGTGCAAGACTAGAGGGAATGCAGCTATTCATGACCATCAACTTATGGGCTACTATTTTACCAACGAATAGTAGGATTGGCAGAAACTTTGTAACGCCTTCAAGGCTGAAAGAGAGAGAATGTTTGGTGTGACGGGACTCCAACTCGCGACTCCTATCATAGTCGTTAATTTGTCTTCTACTGGTAGGTATACGCTATCACGAAATTTGTTTTGTTTGTTCGTTTAGAATTAAGCACAAAGCTATACAATATACTGCCCACCACGGGGATCGAAACCTGGTTTATAGTATGTAAGTCCGCAGACATACCACTGTGCCACTAGAGGGCTATCACAAAATTAGATATGCTCATCTAATGATAAGTTATGCTTTTCTCATGGCAATATATGCTTATCACATGGTGTTATATGTTTATTACTTGGTAATATATACTTATCACATGGTAATATATGTTTATTGTCTGGTAATATATGCGTACCACATGGTGTTATATTCCTATCATGTGATAATATTTGCTTATCACGTGGTAATATGTGCTTATTCCTAATAAGACTCTTAATAAATAAATTTCAGTGCTTTTTAAAGTTTCATACATAATGTATAAACCACATAAATCAATGCGTTTTGAAAATCCTTTCACGTCTCTAATCTATGTTATCACACTTCTAATTGGAAACGGTTCCGTCCACAGAAATCACAAAAGTATCATATCGTTGGCTGTTACAGTTCTGGTTATCTGTAGAGGACAAAGTTTAAGTAATAATGCAGTCAACTTCGAGATTGCGTACTTGTACGTGGGAAAATGGGCCATCAATCTAAGTTATCTCCAATTAGAGGCGTGACAAAACGGAACAACGTTATGTAGCACTGGGCTTCACACATCATCACTTTCATTCAGGAATTTATAACGCACGATATTAACTTCGGTTCACAGAACACAGCTTAGGGTTAATTTATCGAAACTGAAACTCTCCAAAAGAACAAAAACAGTTAAATAATTGCGGTGAATATTGCGGGCATTAGATGCAAATTCACTCTTCTAAAATCTGAGGCCATTGTTTTAATTTAAATTTCATTCTTCAAATATCTGAGGCCATGGTTTTCATTTTATATTCACTCTTCCAATATCTGAGGCCATGATTTTCAATGTAAATTTCACTCTTCAAATAAATGAGGCCATTGTTTTCATTGTAAATTTATTCTTCCAACATCTGAGGCCATGATTTTCAATGTAAATTTCTCTCTTCCAATATATGAACCCATGGTTTTGATTGTAAATTCACTCTTCCAATGTCTGAGACCATGGGTTTCAGAGTAAGTTTACTCTTTCAATATACGAGGCTATGAATTCATTATAAATTCACTTTTTCATCATCTGAGACCATGGTTTTCATTGTAAATTAACTCTTCCAATATCTCAGTCCATGGTTTTCGTTGTAAATTTCACTCTTCCAATATGTAAGGCTAGGATTTTCATGGTATATTCATTCTTCGAAAATCTGATACTATGGTTTTCATTGGAAGTTCACTTCCATATAAGCACCCAGTCTCTCAGGCCATGGTTTTTATACTGAGTTTACTCTTCCAATATGTGAGGCTATGATTTTCGTTGTAAATGTATTCTTCTAAAATCTTAGGCCATGGTTTTCATTGCAAAGTCACCCTTCCAATATCTGAGGCCATGGTTTTCAATATAAATTTCACTCTTCAAATATATGAGGCCATAGTTTTAAATGGAAAGTCACTCTTCCGATACCTGAGGCCATGGTTTTGATTGTAAATTACTTTTTCCAATATTTGAGGCCATGGTTTGAACATAATGTTACACTGTGTACTGCGTTATCTGTTTAAACTGCATTATATTTGAGCTTTCTGACATCATGCCATTGCTAACTGTATACGCTCGTACAATCCTAACAAAACTAAGAAACTTAAATAAAAAATCGTTAGTAGAAAAAATGGCATTTATTTCATCCAACAGTGCAGAAAAGAAAAGTAATCCCTAATTTTATGAAGATAGAACTATCACAGAATTTTACCTAGTGTACAAACATTACCCATAATTTGCAGAAAAACAACTAAAAGCCATGTTAAACTCAAAATATAAATAACTAAATCACCTATATTAACAAAAAATAAATCTAAACTATCAACTGTCCTGCTATATTTAACCAAACATTTATAGACTCACACAACGCTGCATTCAGCCAGACATTTATGGACTCACACAACGCAATATCAATCAACTCAACAGTAAGAACGACAAGGAAGAGAAGGCTCACCACAACAAGAAGCTAGCTAAGCTAAGATGTCAACAACAAGAAGCTAGATAAACTAAGATGATAATAACAAGAAGCTAGATAAACTAAGATGACAATAACAAGAAGCTAGATAAACTAAGATGATAATAACAAGAAGCTAGATAAACTAAGATGACAATAACAAGAAGCTAGATAAACTAAGATGACAATAACAAGAAACTAGATAAACGAAGATGGCAACAACAAGAAACTAGATAAATTAAGGAGCAAACAACAAGAAACTAGATAAACTAAGAAGACAACAACAAGAAACTAGATAAGTTAAGGTGCAAACAACAAGAAACTAGATAAACTAATGTGACAACAACAATAAACTAGATGAGTTAAGGTCAAACAACTTGAAACTAAATAAACTTATGTGACAACAACAAGAAATTAGATGAATTAAGGTGCAAACAACAAGCAAGACGCCAACACGACAACCACCAACAAACCTTGTAATTAACAGATACGACCGAAAATTAAGCAATGAAAAACTACATCTACTTAACAAAGGTCTTAACGTCACAGTAACACCTAGAAATATTTCATCTATCTAAATGAAAGCCTGTCTAGAAGACTGGTGAGCCATTCTACACAAACCGAAAACACCAATGAAGCAATCGAAAACACTCACCAGAAAGAAGAAAACTTCGTCAACAATTTTACCGACAACCAACAACCTATCTTTCCAGGTAGAACTAAAAACATCTATTTCCCTGAAATACCTCAAAACAATACCTTAAACAACCTTTTTAAATAATTTTTACACAAAACTATCAACCTAATTTAATAGAAAATAAATCTAAAAACACCCCCACACAAAAGATATTAATTATACCAACAACTTAAAACAAGACAACAAAATCAAAATTCTAAAAACAGTTAAGGCAATGCTATAGTTATAACGAATACATTCAAAAACTGTACAACATCTTATCAGATGGAAACAAATTTATAATAATAAACACAAATCCAACAAAAACACATGAAAACCAATTAAACAAAATACTACTACAAATGAAAAAAAACACAATCTCGGAAAATCTTTATTCTTACCAACACAGGACTGACTTGTGCACACCAGAACTATATGACACCTCCCAGCCTCACAAACCCAATTGTCCACTATGACCCATTATGTCAACCTATGAATCATATAACTACAACTCGGCATATATATAGCATGGGTATTTTCTAAATATGAAACATCATTTTTTTTCAAAGACTCTTAACTTTAAATATATTCTTGACCAACTAAATCATAAAGCCTTAATGGCCAGTTTTAATGTAATCTTCCTCTTCACAGAAGTCCCAACCACTGAAGACTGCAAAATAGCTTTATAACTTTATATCCAAGACCTCAACCCATTGATACAAATTAACAGCAACTAATTAGCAACCCTTTTAGAATTCACTGTCACCAAAATTAACTACCTTCAAATAAATGGCCTAAGTATTGGGAATACCGTGTTACCAATTCTATCCAACATTTGTATAACACAGATCGAATCTCAAGTAATCACTTTAGCCTTACACCCACCACTATACAGGCACATATACGTCGATGATACAATGCTGAATTAATTCATATCTATAGAACACACACAAAGTTTTTTAACCATATTAACTCTATACACCCCAGCAATAAATTCACCTGTAAAGAGGAAAAAAACTAACCAAATAGCATTTCTTAACCTAAAGATCACAAAAACTGATACACAATTCAAAACAGAAATCCATAGAAAAATCACTCATACTGGATAATACATTCCCTGGGGCTTAACATATGAAACAAAAACTCAAAATATAAAGACACCAAATGAAAACAGCCTCTTTTATACCTATACTAATTAATAACCTAACATCAAACAACCAATACAAAGTAACAGCTTTATACCTATACTAATTAATAACCTAACATCAAACAACCAATACAAAGTAACAGCTTTATACCTATACTAATTAATAACCTAACATCAAACAACCAATACAAAGTAACAGCTTTATACCTATACTAATTAATAACCTAACATCAAACAACCAATACAAAGGAACACCTTTATACCTATACTAATTAATAACCTAACATCAAACAACCAATATAAAGTAACAGCTTTATACCTATACTAATTAATAACCTAACATCAAACAACCAATACAAAGGAACACCTTTATACCTATACTAATTAATAACCTAACATCAAACAACCAATATAAAGTAACAGCTTTATACCTATACTAATTAATAACCTAACATCAAACAACCAATACAAAGGAACACCTTTATACCTATACTAATTAATAACCTAACATCAAACAACCAATATAAAGTAACAGCTTTATACCTATACTAATTAATAACGTAACATCAAACAACCAATATAAAGTAACACCTTTATACCTATAATAATTAATAACGTAACACCAAACTGCAGTACCCCCTACAATCAAGTACCAGTTGATATTCTAATTCCTGAGACGTGTGTTTGGCAACAGTCACATTCAGACTCTTAACCTGAAGATGACCTGGGTAGGTCGAAACGTTCTCTGTCTTTATAATAAAAGTGTTAATACTCGTTTTGAGGTACAGAAAATAACATCACTGTGTTACGGTTCCATCTGAAGTAAAACTCTGGTGTTTAAATTAATGGTCTACAGATGTTGTGTACAGAATATAATACCACGTTCTAATTGTGATTATTTAGGTGTTATCCACACATAACAACTCCCATGTTCTAATTACGTGTATTTAGATGTTGTCTACATAGAGCAACATTCATGTTCTAATTATTGGTGTTTAGACATTATCCATAAAAAATAAAACTTTTTAATGGTGGATTTTTAGATATAACATACAGAGACAAAGTAACCAGATACATACACACAAAAATAACCCACACCAATAAATATATAAAATAACATTCAGTCAGCTCTAAATATTGATACACAACTAAATACTATAACATTTCGTTCAGGGATAACATGGGACCAACAGGTTCATATGGTCTGTTATTTCCTAATAAACTACATGAACATAAGACATCTCAAAGTAAGCCCTTATCATTCATATACTTATCAAACTTTCTCTTAAACACAATTAAATTTACCCATGTTTACAACGTCTGTGGGCAACTCATTCTAAAGACCAACCACCCCTTAGAAAAATAAATCTGCCTTAAGTGTAACCAACTCTTATCATGTGTACTTATGTCCTCTAGTTCTACTGTTGTCATTGTTAAGTATAAACAATGATGACACATCAATATTATGAATTGTTATACAATCATAAACTCCTCAGTCAGATCATCTCTAACTCTTATTTAAACAGTTTAAGATATTTCAACTTCTTTTCACATGACAAACCCTCAATCCCAGGTATAATTAAACAGTTTCAACCTCTTTTCATATGACAAACCCTCCATCCTAGGTAAAATTTTAGTCATCCTCCTCTTAACCCTTTCAAATAATTCAACGTCATTCCTAAGGTAAGAAACCCAAGAATGAGTGTTTCTTTGTTTTCGAATTTCACACAAAGCTACTCGAGGGCTATTTGTGCTAGACGTCCCTAATTTTGTAGTGTAAGACTAGAGGGAAGACAGTTAGTCATCACCACCCACCGCGAACTCTTGGAATACTCTTTTAAAGACGAATAGTGAGATTGACAATCACATTATGACACCTTCACGGCTGAAATGGCGAGCATGTTTGGTGCGACCGGGATGCGAACCCGCGAACCAACAGTTACGAGTCACACGCCTTAATACGCTAGGCCATGCCGGTCCCCCAAGAATGAACACACTATTCCAAATGACCCATAACCAGCGACTTATAAAATGTAATTGTGGTCTCTATAAAATTGCATTCAATATTTACGTAGATACAACTTAGATACCTATCTGCCCTTCCACTAGCAACAACACACTGCTTGGATGGCTAAAGAGATCCATCAACCATTACATCATCGATACACCGTTAAGGTTACCTACAACCATATTATACCAACAATTTGAAATATGTCAACCCACAGAATTACCGTGAATTTATTATAATTAAAACTCATCTGTTATTTATTTATATAACTCACGAAATCATCTAAACCTGTTTGGAAATCAGTAAAATCCTCTTCACAACCAAAATATCATCTGTAAATAAGCAACATCCTCATCACAACTAACAACATTCACGACCTTAATATCATCTGTAAATCTGTAACACCTCTTAAAAACTAACAACATCCACGACCGTAACATCATCGGTAAACAAGTAACGTCCTCTTCACAACTAACAACATCATAACTTAATATGATCTGCAAATCAGTAATATCCTCTTCACAACTAATAACATCCACGACCTTAATATCATCTGTAAATCACAAAAATCCTCTTCACAACGAAAAAAATCCACACTTTAATATAGTCTGTAAATAAGTAACATCCTCAACACAACTAACAACATCCGGACATTAATATCATCTGAAAATAAGTAACATCCTCTTCACAACTAAAAACATCTACACCTTTATATCATCTATAAATGAGTAACATCCTTTTCACAAGTAACAACAACCACAACGTTAATATCATCTGTAAATTAGTAACATCCTCTTCACAATTAACAACATCCACAACGTTAGTATCATTTGTAAATCAGTAACATCTCTTCACAACTAACAACATCCAATACGTTAGTATCATCTGCAGATCATCTGTAAATCAGTAAAATACTCTTCACAACTAACAACATCAACTACCTTAATATCATCTGTAAACCAGTACCATTCTCTTTACAACTAACAAAATCCACAACCATAATATCATCTGTAAATAACTAACATCCTCTTCCCAACTAAAATCATCCACGATCTTAATATCATCATCAAATCTGTAACATCCTCTTCACAACTAACAACATACACGACCCTAACATCATCTGAAAACCAGTAAAATCCTCTTCACAACTAACAAAATCGACGAAATTAATATCATCTGTAAATAAGTAACATACTGTTCAAAACAAACAACATCCACAACCATATTATCATCTGTAAATCAGTAACATCCTCTTTCCAACTAAAAACAACCACAACCTTAATATCTTCTGTAAATCACCAACAACCTCTTTACAACTAACATAATCCACATCCTAAAAATCATCCCTAAATCAGTAACATCCACTTCACAACTAACAACATCAACGAAATTAATATCATATGTAAATCAGTAACATCCTCTTCACAACTAACAACATCCAGGCTTTAATATCATCTGTAAATCAGTAACATTCTCTTCACAAGTAAAAACATCTATACCTTCATATCATCTGTAAATCAGTAACATCCTCATCGCATCTAACAAGAACCACATTTTAATATCATCTGTAAATCAATAACATCTTCTTCACAGCTAACAGCATCAAGACCTTAATATCATCTGTAAATCACTGACATCCTCTTCACAACTAACAACATCCACGACCTTAATATCATGTGTAAATCAGTAACCACCACTTCACAACTAACAACATCCACAACCTCAATATTATCTGTAAATCAGAAACATCTTCTTCAGAACTAAAAACATCCAGAACTTAATATCATCTGTAAATCAATAACATCCTCTTCACAACTAAAAACATCTACACCTTCAAATCATATGCAAATTATTAACATCATCTTCACAACTAAGAAACACTACATCTTGATAACATCTGTAAATAAGTAACATACTCTTCAAAACACAAAAACATCCACAACGTTATTATCATCTGTAAATCAGTAACATCTCTTCACAACAAAAAAACATCCTCTTTCCAACTAACAAAATCCACACCTTAATATCATCTCTAAAACAGTAACGACCACTTCACAACTGACAACATCCACAACCTAAATATCATCTGCAAATAAGTACCATTCTCTTTACAACTGACAACAACCACAATATTTGTGTCATCTGAAAATCAGTTGCATCCTCTTCACAACTGACAACATCAACGAGCTTTACATCATCTATAGATCAGAAAAATCCTTTTCTCAACTAACAACATCCACATCTTTACATCGTCTGTAAATGAGTAACATCCTCTTCACAACTAAAATCATCCACTCCATAATATCACATGTAAATCAGTAACCACCTCTTCTCAACTAAACATCCACAACCTTACTTTCATTTGTAAATCAGTACCATTCTCTATACAACCTTAAAATCATCTCTAAATAATTAAAATCCTCTTCACAACTAACAACATCCACAGCCTTAATTTCATCTGTAAATAAGTAACATCCTCTTCGAAACTAACAACATCCAGTCCTTAATATCATCTGAAAATAAGTAACATCCTCTTCACAACTAACAACATCCATACCTTAATATTATCTGTAAATCAATAACATACTCTTCACAACTCACAGAATCCACACCTTCATATCACCGATAAATAAGTGAAATCCTCTTCATCACCAATAACATACACGACTCTATTATCATCAGTAAATCAGTAACATTCTCTTCACAACTCACAACATCCAGACCTTAATATCCTCTGTAAATCAGTAACATCCTCTTCAAGACTAAAAACATCCACACCATAATATCATCTATAAATGAGTAACCACCACTTTACAACTAACAACATCCACATCTTAACATCATCTTTAAATCAGTATCATCCTCTTCACAACTAACAACATCCACAACCTTATTATCATCTGTAAATCATTAATTTCCTCTTCACAACTAACAACATCCACGAACTTTATATCATCTATAAATAAGAAACATCATCTTCCCAACTAACAGTAACCACACCTTAAAATCATCTGTAAATCAGAAACCACCACTTCACAAATAACAACATCCACAACCTGAATATCACTTGCAAATCAGTACCATTCTCTTTACAACTAACAATATCCACAACCTTCATATCATTTGTAAATCAGTAACATCCTTTTCAACACTTACAATATCCACACCTAAATAACATCTGTAAATAAGTCACATCCTCAACGCAACAGACAACAGCCACGACTTTAATATCATCTTTACATCAGTAACATCGTTTCAACACTAACAACATCCACAACCTTAATATCATCTAAAAATAAGAAACATCCTCTTCGCAACTAACAACATCAAGACTTTAATATCATCTGTAAATCAGTAACATCCTCATCGCAACGAACAACATCCACAACATTAATGTCTTCTGAAAATCAGTAACATCCTCTTCACAATTAACAACATCCAGACCTTAATATCGTCTGTAAATCAGTAACATCCTCTTCGCAATTAACAACAACCACAACTTAATATAGTCTGCAAATAAGTAACATACTCTTCACAACAAACAACAGCCACAATTTTAATATCATCTGTAAATCAGAATAATCTTCTTCACAACAAACAACATTCTCATCTTTATATCATCTGTAAATCAGTAAAATCCTCTTCACAACTAACAAACACTGTAACTTAATATCATCTGTAAATTATTAACATACTCTTCACAACAAACAACATCCACAACGTCAGTTTCATCTGTAAATTAGAAACATTACTTCACAACAAACAACATCCACAACCTTAATATCATTTGAAAATAAGTATCATCATCTTAACAACTAACAATATACACAACCTTAAGAGCATCTGTAAATAGATAACCTCCTCTTCACAACTAATAACATCCAAATCTTAATATCCTCTGTAAATCAGTAACATCCTCTTAACCACTTAAATCATCCATACCCTTATATCATCTGTAAATCAGTAACATTCTCCTAAAAAACTAACAACATCCACAGCTTAATATCACATGTAAATCAGTAACATCCTCTTCACAACTAACAACATCCAAACCTCATTATCAATAGTAAAAACGAAACGTACTTTTAACAACTTACAACATCCACAATCTTAATGTCATCAGTAAATCTGTAACATCCTCTTCACAACTAAAAAAATCCACGACCTTAATATCATCTATAAATAAGGAACATTCTTTTCAAAACTCACAACATTCACAACCTTAATATCATATATAAATTAGTAACATCCTATTCACAATTCACAACATCGCAACCATAATATCATCTGTAAATCAGTAACATCCTCATTACAACTAACAACTACCACAACCTCAATATCATCTGTAAATCAGTAACAGCCTCTTCAACACTAACAACATCCACACCATAACATCTTCTGTAAATCACTCATATCCTCTTCTCAACTAACAAGATCCACAGCGTAAAAATCATCTTTAAATCAGTAACATCCTCTTCACGACTAATAATATTAACACCTCAATATCACCTGTAAATCAGTAACATCATCTTAACAACTAACAACTTCCACACCTTAATAGTATCTGTAAATCAGTAACATCCTTTTCACAAGTAACAACATCCACACAATGATATATTCTGTAAATAAGTAACCACCTTTTCATAACTAATATTTACAACCTTAATATCATCTATAAATCAGTACCATTCTCATTAAAACTAACATCCACAACCTTAAAATAATCTGTCAATAAGTAACATCCTCTTCACAACTTACAACATCCATGACCTTTATATCAACTGTAAATCCGTGACATCCTCTTCACAACTACCAACATCCACACCATAAAATCATCTGTAAATAGGTAACCACCTCCTTACAACGAACAACATCCACAACCTTAATATATCTGTAAATCAGTACCATTCTCTTTACAACTAACAACATCCACAAACTTTACATCATATGCAAATCAGTAACATCCTCTTCACAACTAACAACATTCAAACCGTGATATATTCTGCAAATCAGTAACATTCTTTTTACAACTAACAACATTCAAACCGTGATATATTCTGCAAATCAGTAACATTCTTTTCACAACTAACAACATTCGCACCTTCATATCATCTTTAAATCAGTATCATTCTCTTTACAACTAACAACATCCACACCTTAATTTCATCTGTAAATCAGTATCATCCTCTTCACAAATAACAACATTCGCACCTTTATATCATCTGTAAATCAGAAACATCCACTTCACAACTAACAACATTAACACCTTAATATCATCTGTAAATCAGTAACATACTATTTACAACTAACAACATCTACAACTTAATGTCAACTGTAAATCAGTAACATCCTCTTCACAACTCACATCATCCACGACCTTTATATCAACTGTAAATCAGTAACATCCTCTTCACAACTAACAACATCCACATCTTAATATCCTTCGTAAATCAGTAACATCCTTTATACAACTAACAACATCCATATCTGAATATCATGTGTAAATCAGTAACTTCCTCTTCACAACTCACAACATCCACGAACTTTATATAATCTGTAAATGAGTAATATACTCTTCACAACTCACAACATCCACAAACTTAGTACCATCTGTAAATCAGTAGCATCTTCACAACTAACAAAATCCACGAAATTTATATCATCTATAAATCAAAAAATCCTCTTCCAAACTAACAACATCAACACCTTAATATCATCTGCAAATCAGTAACATCCTCTTCACAACTACCAACATTCAAACCGCAATATATTCTGCAAATCAGTATCATCCTCTTCACAACTAACAACATTAGCACTTTTACCTCATCTGTAAATCAGTACCAGTCTCTTTACAACTCACAACATTAACACCTTAATATCATCTGTAAATCAGTAACATACTATTTACAGCTAACAACATCCATACCTTAATATCATCGGTAAATCAGTAACATTCTCTTCACAACTAACAGCATCCACGACTTTAATATCATCTGTAAATCAGTAACATCCTCTTCACAACTAACAACGTCCAGACCTTTATATCATATATAAATCAGTAATATCCTCTTCACAGCTGACAACATCCACAACCTTAATGTCATCTGTAAATTTAAGTTATTTATTGATGATTCCTGAGCTCTGAGGTACCACACCACTTGTGACAAGAATCCAGTTTGAATGAGCTCCATTTGTGACAACCCTCTGCTTTCTTCTGTCTAGTAATTCTTCTATACAATTAGCTAGTATATTCCCTATACTTAAAGTGACAATTTTTTGAAAGTCATTTACATATCACTTTGTTAATTTTTTTTTAAAATCCAGATACACTCTCTGCTACATAATCAGATCTTATAAAAACTGACAAAACATTTGTAAGAAATGTATTTCCCTGTGATGAAACCATGTTGACTATTTAATAACATTTTAAACTTTGTTAAATACCTTTGCAAGGCATCTTTCAACAAAATTTCTTAAACTTTTCCTTTTTCTGATGTGAGATTAATGGGTTTATAACTGCAGGGGCAATTTTTTCATCTTATTATTCACTTTACACTAAATATATTTATATATACACTTATGTAATGTATTTATAAACAATTATATAATGTATTTAATGTATTTATAAACAATTATATAATGTATTTAATGTATTTATATATACTTATATAATGTATTTAAGCATTTATAAACACTTATATAAAGTATTTAATGTATTTATATACACTTATATAATGTATTTATAAACAATTATATAATGTATTTATAAACAATTATATAATGTATTTAATGTATTTATAAACAATTATATAATGTATTTAAAGAAATCCTTACTCTTAATATTTACATTTTCAGCCACCTTCTTCCATAGATCCTGTATGATGTTCTACTTATCATACATCCCGTTAAATGTTTTACTTATCATACATCCTGTTTATGTTCTACTGATCATACATTCTGTATCATGTTTTACTTATCATACATCCTGTTTGATGTTCTACCGATCATACATCCCATTTGATGTGTTACTTATCATACATCCTGTTTGATGTTTTACTTATCATACATCCTGTATCATGTTTTACTTATCATACATCCCGTTTGATGTTCTATTTATCATACATTCTCTTTGATGTTCTACTTATCATACATCCTCTTTGATGTTCTACTTATCATACATCCTGTATCATGTTCTAATTACCATACATCCTGTTTGATGTTCTACTTATCATACATCCTGTATCATGTTCTAATTACCATACATCCTGTATGATGTTCTACTTATCTGCTTCATCAACGTTGTTAGTGTTTAAAGTTTTTTGTTGTTACAGTTATGTTTTTAAGTTGGTTTTATTTAATATTTTAACTTTTTAGAAGGTAACCTAGTTTTTCTTTCTCTGAGGAATATGTGAACTTTGAATACTTAAAAATGTATGTTTACAAGTTCTCTACAAATGATTGCTGTCTCCAGATAACTCAGGCTTCCTTTTAACAACAGATAATTCTTGTTGCATTATGTCAAAATATGTTTTTTGGAACATGTGATGAAAATATATTCAGATACAGCAGAAACATCTTGCCAAATAGAGCAACGATCACTTTACTCAGATGTTCCACAATGTCCACCATTTGGTTGACAATAGATCTAAAATAACATTGTTTCTGGTACATTCATGGAGTAATTGCCGAAGAAAGCCATGTTGAATAGTTTTCAAGAAACATTTCTCCTTCTTGGTTTGACTTTATGTGTCTAAAATGAAAGTCATCCATAATTATGACTTCCTTAACAGCTGAAATCCTTCTGCAAAGTTTCTCACTAATTTTATCAGTGGCATCTGGTAGTCTGTAACAAATTTCTACTGAGAGTTCCTTGTTCTAAATATCCACTAACAGAAACCCAAATGTATTCATTCTCTTTTCTGTTATCCCCAATCTTCTCAGTAATAACAAGACGCAACTCACTTTACATATAAAGCCACTCCTACCCCTTCTCAATACTCTATCCCTATTAAATAGCCTGTCACCCTGTATTTCAAATAATCTTCTGTCATTAAAATCATTTGTGTTTAGCCATGTTTCAGTTATTCTCATTACATCAAAATTGTCCATTCTTACCAAATTTCAAAAGTAATCTATTTGATTCTTTGTACTTCTTGCAGTACAACAGCAACAATTAAACCTATCTTTATAACTGCTTCTTTACTCATTTCGCATGCTTTATGTTTCTCTGCCTCTTGTATTTTCACATTTATATTATCCTAGCCCTCACCACTGTCTAATTAAAGTTTCAAACTTCCCTTACAGCTGAGTTATTGGCCCCTACAAACAAGCCAGCCTCTACCCTAATTTAGCCTAATCCATCCGCTACAGAATACTCCTTTCTTCCACTACACTAATCTCACAAATTTAACAACCCTTACATACTAACCTGAGCCCAGCATTTAACCCTAGTAATCTACCTATAACTACTTCTCCACAGATAATTCTAGGCCGTATTACTGATAAGACTGATTTGTAACTTTTCCTTTAAATACCTTGTACTTATTAATTAGCTCCTCTGAACTACTTTTCCTTGCATCATTAGCACCAACATGCACCACAAGAACTACATATCTGCTAGCCTCCGTTATTATATCTCCCACTCTTTCAATTATATCTTTCACTTGTGCCCACAAATCTGTTCTTTTCTGCTTATTTACCACACAGACCATTCTATCCACATACCTTATCAAGGAATCACTTGATAATTATAACCTCTTATCATCCACATCCTTCTCTGACCCTTTTGTTTTCCTTCCCTCCAAGGCCCGGCATAAACAGGTGATTAAGACACTCGACTCGTAATCCGAGGATCGCGGGCTCGAATCCTTGTCGCACCAAACATGTACGCCCTTCAGCTGTGAGGGCGTTATAACATGATTGTCAATCCCACTATTCGTTGGTAAAAGAGTAGACCAAGAGTTGGCGGTGGGTGGTGATGACTAGCTGCCTTCCCTCTAGTCTTACACTGCTAAATTAGGGACGGCTAGCGCAGATAGCCCTCAAATAAGTTTGCGCGAAATTCAAAACAAACAAACAATAAAAACAATAATATTAAAGATACTAAATTTCCTGCCCCGCTAGTACAGCGGTATGTCTTCGGATTTACAACGTAAAATCAGGGTTTCGATTCCCCTCGGTGGGCTCAGCAGAGAGCCCAACGTGGCTTTGCTATAAAAAAAAAAAAAAACAAATACTAAATTTCCACAATGCATAACATTAAAATGTGTTTACATGTATAGAGTTAAGAAATACAAAATATTTCTATTTATTCAAAATAAATTAGGCTTAGCAGGAACCTGTGTCACCTTCGGTTATAACGAGAGTTAGGCCTATTTGGAAAGTTCGTAATTTGAAACTTGATCGCAAATAAATTATTATCGTTAGGCTTATCTCGAAACTTTCAGGTTTAACATATTTTTTAACAACTGAAATTAAAATATTTCAAAAGATATTCAGGGGTAGAAAACAAAATATCTGGTTGGGTATATAAATAAAGTGGATACTTATTTTGCTATGCAAAAACTCTGAGTCCTTGTGCAAATGACGAACTGCTAGAAGGAAGGTTTGGTTTTATTTGTTTTTAATTTCGCGCAAAGTTACACGTGGGCTATCTGCGTTCGCTGTCCCTAACTTAGAAGTGTAAGACTATAGGGGAAGACAACTAGTCATCACCGTGCCAATCATTTCTATGTAAATCCAATTTATGTGCTTAGATATTGCAACCTTAGTGCGACTAATGGTATACAAATAATTCAATTTACTACAAGTAAATAAATATTAAATTACTTTTTTTAATTCTAAATGATCGTAAGAAGTATTATCAGTTTCATTATAGTTCACTGTACGTAAATTTCATGTTTTAATTATAATTAATTGTATATTAATTCACTGTTTTAATTGTGATTATTTGTCCTACATGTGTTGTACTTATTACAGTGAACCCTGTTTCTAGTATTTAATGTCAGGTTTCTATTTCCACCATTGTCCTTTCGCTAAATGGTTCCACTGCAAAGTTAAGGTCTAGAATTGTTTAAAGTGCTTCTAAGTTCGTCTTGTTGCCTATATGTTCAATCTTCTTCTTTACTTCGAAATGTTTAGAAGGCATTATTTGTGGCATTAATGTCATTACTACCAAAAATCGATTCGTAACGGCGTTTCACTTCCCGGAATGTAATTCACAGAAATACGAGTTTAATTTCAATTAATATTCCTTGACATGTTGAAACAAGCGATGTAGTCTTTCTGTTTCTCATAACGAGCGTCAAAATCGTGCTGAAATGTCAAAGTACACTTAGTTGCCATAGAAACCACAGACATGAAAGCATCAGCTACTCTTACACTTTCGTTACACCTTTTACATTGGCCTCACACTTGACTGGTTGCACTCTTAGGAGCTGCGAGATATAATTGAGATTCGATTGTCTTCCGTTCCTTATGCAAGAAGGCACAAGAAAACTTTATGTGCTATAGGTCGTGGTGTGGTTCCCTAGTGGAATTAGCTAAATGATTTTGGTAATTTTCACTGTTGCACATGCGCGTTTCGTTGACGAGCTGAGCGAGGATTCTCTCGTACGTTAAGTGTTTCGTCTCTGAATGTAATCTGTGATTCTAGTGTCACATTTCTCCAGTGTCCCTGGTGAGGGTTGATTCTCTAGCGAGTACATTTGGTTACAGAGCATTAGACCTTTTTTATTTTTTAAACCAGCCCTTCCACCACGGTTCTTCGCTGATCAACAGTGGATACCATTAGTTATCTACGAGTCATTACCCATGTGGCAAACATTCTCTGAGTTCTGTTAAATTGTATCCCATGGTATTTATTATTTAAAGCACAAAGATTCCAAAAAAAGTTTATTACTTCCAGCGTAAAGTAACGGAATGAGTTCTCTCTGCTTTGTTTACCATATGAAATCGAACCCTGGATCTTAGCGTTGTAATCCTTAGCTTATAGTTTACTCATCACGAAATTATTAAAACATAACACGTTTTAACAGAACTTATCATCTTTCATTATAATGTTTAATTCTAATTACGGTTGATCCACCATGACATAATTAAACAAAACATGTTATTAGCTGTTTAATTAAACCTAACATATTGCCTTATTTTACAATGTATAGTTTTAAAAAAAATCGAATGTTTTAAAACGTACGTTTTTAAAATGTTCAATGTGTTGATTTGCGAAAAAAACAACCTTTGCACATCTGAGAAAATCGACTCTCGCATGCGCTTAGTCAGTAATAAAAAAATATTTCGGTGGGTCAGCGGTAACTTTCTGAAGTTATCACGTTCAATTTCGGAATTGGATTCTAAGATGCGGTCAGAATGTAGCTAACCAAGCGTTTACTTTCCCTCAAAAAGTGCCCGGCATGGCCAAGTGTATTAAGGCGTTCGACCGGTAATTCGAGGGTCGCGGGTCTGAATCCTGGTCGCATCAAACATGCTCGCCCTCCCAACCGTGGGGACGTTATAAGTGACGGTCAGTCACACTATTCGTTGGTAAAAGAGTAGACCAACACTTGGCAGTGGGTGGTGATGACTAGCTGCCTTCCCTCTAGTCTTACACTACTAAATTAGAGACGACTAGCGCAGATAGCCCTCGAGTAGCTTTGCGCGAAATTCAAAAACAAAACAAAATCTAGTAAAAACCACTGCAAGTTGTTAGAATACACGGAAAACATAAATTTAGTAAGTTGGTTGTGACATTGAAAAACATTTCAGTTTTTGTTGGTTTTCTTCATAAGTAACCAACCTAAGATGTAAAGCAACAAGAGACCTGACCTGACCTGACCTGAACACCTCTGAATACTAAAGGATTCGTGTCTAACTGAAGCTCATTGGTCTAAAATTGGTTCACAGAAGGCGGTAGAGAATTATAGTGGCGTTCAAGTTAATACAAGAAATGAAAATTCACCGACTTTAATCCAACCTTTTGTAGTCTCGATAGCATACTCTAAAAAATAGAAACTCGTAGAATTATTTCATTACAGCTTGGATAGGAGACTAAATAATTCAAACCCAGATAATCATTCAATTATATTCTCAATAATGTTTCTCTTTGTTCTGTTTTTGTTGGACTCAACTTTGAAAAAGCAGGCATGTTCGGTGGCGGGACTCGAAGGATTGCAGATTGAAAGTCATAAACATTAAAACATTCCAAATCAAATCAGCAAAGAAGCATAGTCTATTTAAAGTGTCAGTGAACAGGAACGTGTTTAGATGCATCGATCATTGTTTTAAACCTCTGAAATAATTGATGATTCAATCATCGTCAAAAGAACTTTCTCCCTACACCATTACACCTCCTCTATCAGGACTATAATATCCACTTAGAATCATTCATTGTCTAAGGTTTGTGTCACTCAAGCTATTTTTTGTTTACTTATACTGGAAGTAAATTATATTTGATTAATTCTCGAATGACATATAACAATTTCTATATTAACTTTTGTGTGGTTTAAAATGTCATAAAATTTTGAGGATTATATCAAGATTAATAACTTGAGATGTTGTCTTATGTCGTTTGGACCATTGTTACAAAATAAGTCATTGAGTTGTTGTCTCATGTATGTTCTGTTTAAGTCATTATTCGAAACCAATCACCTGAGATGTTGTGTGTCTGTTTTGACCGTTGTTTAGGACCAGTCACTCGAGTTGTCGATGTCGGTTTCGACCATCGTTAAAGAATCAGTCTTTGACCTGTTGTTTGATATCTGGTTTGACCATTGGTACAAAATCAGTCACTTCAAATATTGTTTGTTTCGACCATTGGTACAAAATTAATCTCTCAATATGTTGTCTGATATCTTTGGTATTTAAAAAGACATTCAGCCATTTTACCAGATCTTCTTAACGATAGCCAGATTGTCTATCATTTGCTGATGCTAACTGATGTTCTGGAACAGTCAGTAAAGTAAACGGTCTTTGTCAGCTCACGGTTGTTTACGATCATAACTCACTAGCTGTAGTTGTGTAGGAATCAAATCAGTTGACATTCTGTTTCTCTATAGTAAGTTTGTGATGAGACAGAAATCAGTTGACATTCTGTTTCTCCATAGTAAGTTTGTGATGAGACAGAAATCAGTTGACATTCTGTTTCTCCATAGTAAGTTTGTGATGAGACAGAAATCAGTTGACATTCTGTTTCTCCATAGTAAGTTTGTGATGAGACAGAAATCAGTTGACATTCTGTTTCTCTATAGTAAGTTTGTGATGAGACAGAAATCAGTTGACATTCTGTTTCTCTATAGTAAGTTTGTGATGAGACAGAAATCAGTTGACATTCTGTTTCTCCATAGTAAGTTTGTGATGAGACAGAAATCAGTTGACATTCTGTTTCTCCATAGTAAGTTTGTGATGAGACAGAATGGATGTATTACCTGATTAGATACTGTAAAAAAACACGTATATTAGAAACAAACGTAAATATTTCATTTTGATGACTTATTTTACACAAACTAAAAGAACAGATGGATTCTAATTTACGTGTCTTACAGAAAATGTGGCTTCATTTTAAAGTGGCACGTCACTTTACACAAGCTAACGAAAGAATGTAGAGTTATGTTAGATGAACTACGAATAAAGAGTTGAATATTTGTTATCTGTGTATATTATACACACCAGTTCTAACTGCAGAAATGTACGAAATAAGTTTTATTATTTCTTAGTTGGAGTAAGAAATTACTTGAATTTCACATTCGATTTCAACATTTTTTACAAGACAAGCGTAAGAAAAACGCAATTCATGTGTTTAATGGCCATTCCTAATACTAGTCAAGTGAAGACCACTTCAGTAAACATGAGATACGAGAAATCTAGTGGAATCCGTTAACGAACACTTCGTCAGAAATAAATCGTAAAAGAAAACAAAATTAAATAATAAAGGTAGAGAGACACGAATGTTGCATTTTATTATCTACTCACTGTTTTATGATCAGTAGTAAACCTAGCAATAACGTGACATCATAAGAAACGTGAAGGGATGCATATATATTCTGGGCAGACTACCTCTCTCACCACCTGAACTATAATGCATATATATTCTGGGCAGACTACCTCTAACACCACCTGAACTATAATACATATATGTTCTGGGCAGACTATCTCTCTCACCACCTGAACTACAATACATATAAATTATGGGCAGACTACCTCTCTCACCACCTGAACTATAATACATATATGTTCTGGGCAGACTACATCTCTCACTACCTGAACTATAATATATATATGTTCTGGGCAGACTACCTCTCTCACCACCTGAACTATAATACATATATGTTCTGGGCAGACTACCTCTCTCACCACCTGAACTATAATACATATATATTGTGGGCAGACTACCTCTCTCACCACCTGAACTATAATACATATATGTTCTGGGCAGACTACATCTCTCACTACCTGAACTATAATATATATATGTTCTGGGCAGACTACCTCTCTCACCACCTGAACTATAATACATATATATTCTGGGCAGACTACATCTCTCACCACCTGAACTATAATACATATAAATTATGGGCAGACTACATCTCTCACCACCTGAACTATAATACATATATCTTCTGGGCAGACTACATCTCTCACTACCTGAACTATAATATATATATGTTCTGGGCAGACTAACTCTCTCACCACCTGAACTATAATACATATATATTGTGGGCAGACTACCTCTCTCACCACCTGAACTATAATACATATATGTTCTGGGCAGACTACCTCTCTCACCACCTGAACTATAATACATATATATTGTGGGCAGACTACCTCTCTCACCACCTGAACTATAATACATATATGTTCTGGGCAGACTACCTCTCTCACCACCTGAACTATAATACATATATCTTCTGGGCAGACTACATCTCTCACCACCTGAACTATAATGCATATATATTCTGGGCAGACTACCTCTAACACCACCTGAACTATAATACATATATGTTCTGGGCAGACTACATCTCTCACCACCTGAACTATAATGCATATATATTCTGGGCAGACTACATCTCTCACCACCTGAACTATAATACATATAAATTATGGGCAGACTACATCTCTCACCACCTGAACTATAATACATATATCTTCTGGGCAGACTACATCTCTCACCACCTGAACTATAATACATATAAATTATGGGCAGACTACATCTCTCACCACCTGAACTATAATGCATATATATTCTGGGCAGACTACATCTCTCACCACCTGAACTATAATACATATAAATTATGGGCAGACTACCTCTCTCACCACCTGAACTATAATGCATATATATTCTGGGCAGACTACATCTCTCACCACCTGAACTATAATACATATAAATTATGGGCTATGGGCAGACTACCTCTCTCACCACCTGAACTATAATGCATATATATTCTGGGCAGACTACATCTCTCACCACCTGAACTATAATACATATAAATTATGGGCTATGGGCAGACTACCTCTCTCACCACCTGAACTATAATGCATATATATTCTGGGCAGACTACATCTCTCACCACCTGAACTATAATACATATAAATTATGGGCAGACTACCTCTCTCACCACCTGAACTATAATGCATATATATTCTGGGCAGACTACCTCTCTCACCACCTGAACTATAATGCATATATATTCTGGGCAGACTACATCTCTCACCACCTGAACTATAATACATATAAATTATGGGCTATGGGCAGACTACCTCTCTCACCACCTGAACTATAATGCATATATATTCTGGGCAGACTACATCTCTCACCACCTGAACTATAATACATATAAATTATGGGCTATGGGCAGACTACCTCTCTCACCACCTGAACTATAATGCATATATATTCTGGGCAGACTACATCTCTCACCACCTGAACTATAATACATATAAATTATGGGCTATGGGCAGACTACCTCTCTCACCACCTGAACTATAATGCATATATATTCTGGGCAGACTACATCTCTCACCACCTGAACTATAATACATATAAATTATGGGCAGACTACCTCTCTCACCACCTGAACTATAATGCATATATATTCTGGGCAGACTACCTCTCTCACCACCTGAACTATAATGCATATATATTCTGGGCAGACTACATCTCTCACCACCTGAACTATAATGCATATATATTCTGGGCAGACTACCTCTCTCACCACCTGAACTATAATGCATATATATTCTGGGCAGACTACATCTCTCACCACCTGAACTATAATACATATAAATTATGGGCTATGGGCAGACTACCTCTCTCACCACCTGAACTATAATGCATATATATTCTGGGCAGACTACATCTCTCACCACCTGAACTATAATACATATAAATTATGGGCAGACTACCTCTCTCACCACCTGAACTATAATGCATATATATTCTGGGCAGACTACCTCTCTCACCACCTGAACTATAATGCATATATATTCTGGGCAGACTACATCTCTCACCACCTGAACTATAATGCATATATATTCTGGGCAGACTACCTCTCTCACCACCTGAACTATAATGCATATATATTCTGGGCAGACTACATCTCTCACCACCTGAACTATAATACATATATATTCTGGGCAGACTACCTCCAACACCACATAAACTATAATTTTTTTATCATCTCCCTATAAGTGTAAGACGAATTTTCTAGTGGATACTGTCAGCTTGGTGAATTGTATGTAAAACTGTATTTAGCATGCACCCATAACGCAAACATCTTCAGCCTGATCTCTACAGACTAAACACTGGGAACATTTTGAAAAATTTGTTGAAATACCTGGAAACAAGAACCCACTTCTCTTACAACAACCAACTTTTCTAACAAGAACCCACTTCTCTACTAGACTTAGCTTTACGAAACCGCTACAAGGTATGATGTAACTATTGCACAGTTATACCGAGTGTATAAAACAATAAATATAATAGTTTGTATCTGTGTTACCAAGAGTATCAAACTGTAGTGGAAGATTGTTTCAAGTATATATTTAGTGTAGTGAGAAATAGTAAAAAGTGATATTTACTCTAACTGATAATTACTACAACTGATATCCACTGTAGTGAAAGATTGTTAGAAATTATATCTACCACAGTACTTGTGCGAAATTGTTAGAAGTGATATCTACTATAATTGGAGACTGCTACAAGTGAAATATCTACTTTAAAAAAGATTGTTACAACTAAAATATACCATAAATCGAGATTGTTACAAGTAATACATATTTACTGGAGAGCGAGATTACAACACGTGGTATCTATTGTAACGATAGATTATTACAAGTGATATTTACTGCAGTGCTACATTACTACAAGTGATATCTATTGTAGTGCGAAATTGTTACAACGGATATCTACTGTAACGGGAGATTACTACAAGTCTTTGTTTCTTTGTTTTGAATTTCGCTTAGAGCTACACGAGGGCTATCTGCGCTAGCCGTCCCTAATTTAGCAGTGTAGGACTAGAAAGAAGGCAACTAGTCATCACCACCCTCCGCCAACTATTAGGCTAGTCTTTTACCAACGAATAGAGGGATTGATCGTAACATTATAGCGCCTCCACGGTTGAAATTGTAAGCATGTTTGATGCGACGGGGATTCGAACCCGAGACCCTCAGATTACGAGTCGAACTTCTTAACCCACCTGGCCATACTGGGCTACTGCAAGTTATATCTACTCTAATGTGAGAAATAAAGTCTACTGTAGAGAGATATTGTTTCAAGTAATATCTACTGTAGAAAGAGATTCTTAAAAGTGAAATATACTGTACTGCGAGATTTGTACAAGTGATATCTACTGTATTGGGAGATTATTACAAGTAATAGCTACTATAGTGAGAGATTCTTAGATGTAATATCTACTGCAGTTCGAGATTGTTACAAGTGATATCTTCTCTAAATAGAGATTACTGCAAGTTTTATCTACTGTAATGAGAGATTACTACAAGTGATATCCACTTTAATGATAGATTGCGACATTGTTACAAGTACTATCTTCTGTAGGACGAGACTACTGCAAGTGTTATCTACTGTAATGCGAAAATGTTACAATAATATCAACTGTAGTGCAACTTTGTTACAAGTGATATCAACTGTAACACGTGATTACTAATATTGATATCTGTTGTAATGAGAGATAACTATAACTGATATCTATTCTAATGAGAGATCACTACAAGTGATATTTACTTTAATAACACTTTGTTACAAGTAATATCTACTGAAGTGAGACGTTGTTACAAGTAATATCTACTGAAGTGAGACATTGTTACAAGTAATATTACTGTAATGGAAGATTGTTACAAGTACTATCTACTGTAGTACGGGATTGTTACAGGTAATATTTGCTGCAGTGAGCGAGTGTAACAAGTGATATCTGCTTTAGTACGAGGTTTCTAGAAGTGATGTAAACTGTTGTGGGAGATATTTACGTGCGATATATATTGTAGTAGGAGATTGTTACAAGTAATATTTAATGTAGTGCGAGATTGTTAGAATTGATATACACAGTAGTGCGAGATTACTACAACAGATATCTAGTGTATTGGGAGATTGTTACAAGAAATATATACTACAGTGCGAGATTGTTACAAGTAATATCTACTGTAGTACTATATTATTACAAGTGATATCTACTCAAACGGGAGATTACTACAAGTGATATCAGAGATTGTTACAATTATATCTACTGCAGTGCGATATTCTTACAAGTGATATTTACTATAGTGAGACATTGTTACAAGTAATATCTATTGTAGTGGGATATTGTTGCAAGTGATATTTACTGCAATGGGAGATTATTAGAAGTTACTTCTTCTGTAGCGGGAAAGTGTTACAAGTTATATCCATTGAAGTGTTTGACTGCACAAGAAATTTGCAAACAACAACCGAGAAAGTTGTATTAAATATGTTTCTGTCTCCCTAATTTTTCTTGCTGTAAAATTTTCGAAGTTCTTCGCATTTCGATATCAAACAATAAGACTGAAATTCATCATTAGTTAGAAACAACTGGTATCATTTGAAAATCTGCACACGAATGAATTTACTGTTTGTATCTTTATTCTGGTCGCTGTTCCTCATCGTAACTCAAATTTGCTGTCTGTTCGTGGATTTCCGCTAATATATGTGAACAATTTATTTTACAGTAAACACTTCCCACTTCTCTACTCAGACAAAGGTGATGATGCTACGCACTAAACTTGTGAGTGGTCAAATGGTTAAGGCACTCGACTCGTAATCTGAGGATCGCGGGTTCGAATTCCCGTCATACTAAGCATGCTTGCCACGGGGGCTTTGTAAGGTGACGGTCACTCCCACTATTCGTTTGTAAAATAGTAGCCCAAGAGTTGGCGATGGGTGGCGATGACCAGTTACCTTCCCTCTAGTTTCACACTGCTAAATTAATGACGGCTAGCGCAGATAGCTCTTTTGTAGCTTTGTGCGATATTCAAATAAAAATAAATAAACAATTTAACAAAAATCAGCATAAATAAGGCAGAATTATGTCTGGCAACTCTCTCCTAAAATGTCACTTCAACGTCCAGACTCAGCTTGCTAATGGTGATAGACTGACCTTAATAAAAATATTTTTAATTGGCTATTTATTGTAATGTTGTATGTTATTTATTATTATAACGTTACGCACAAATACCAGGAAATAACAGTTAACATTTTGTTTATTGTAGTTTTATATCAGTGAATATGTCTAATCTTTGTTGTACATTTATTATATATTTTAAACACAGTCAGTGGGGTGGCTGGAAAGAACAAAACCAGCGCAACAATAAACTGTTCTCAAACATGTAACATTCAACTGAACGTACAGTAAACTGTTCTCAAATGTGTAACATTCAACTAAACGTACAGTAAACTGTTCTCAAATGTGTAACATTCAACTAAACGTACAGTAAACTGTTCTCAAACATGTAACATTCAACTAAACGTAAGTAAACTGTTCTCAAACATGTAACATTCAACTGAACGCACAGTAAACTGTTCTCAAATGTGTAACATTCAACAGAACGTACAGTAAACTGTTCTCAAACATGTAACATTCAACTAAACGTAAGTAAACTGTTCTCAAACATGTAACATTCAACTGAACGCACAGTAAACTGTTCTCAAATGTGTAACATTCAACTAAACGTACAGTAAACTGTTCTCAAACATGTAACATTCAACAGAACGTACAGTAAACTGTTCTCAAACATGTAACATTCAACTGAACGTACAGTAAACTGTTCTCAAACATGTAACATTCAACTGAACGTATGTGTTTATATAAAAACATAGAAAATAAGATTTCTAAAAATTATTACTTTAAAAGTGGGAAATGAGAATCATGAATGTGTACAGAAATCAGATGAATATAAAGGTTTTATTTTCTAGCCTACACTGGAGATTTGGAAACCAATTAAATATAAATGTAAAGGTTTTATTTTCTAGCCTACACTGGGGATTTGGAAACTAGTTGAATATACATGTAAAGGTTTTATTTTCTAGCTTACACTGGGGATTTGGGAACCAGTTGAATATACATGTAAAGGTTTTATTTTCTAGCTTACACTGGGGATTTGGTTTAGTTTGTTTTGAATTTCGCGCAATCCTACACGAGGGCTATCTTCGCTAGCCGTCCCTAATTTTGCAATATAAGACTATAGGAACGACAGCTAGTCATCACCACCTACCCCCAACGCTCGGGCTCCTCTTTTACCAATGAATAGTGGGACTGATCATCGCGTTATAATGCCCTCACGACTGAAAGGGCGAACATGTTTTGATGGGTACACTAGGGACCGTAAAAAAGTAGACAAACAAGGCTATCAACAATGTCTACGTTGTTTTCTCCAGCTACAAATCTCTATTTTGAGTCTACTAAACTGATAAGTACTGTAGACATATTGAATAACTTTATCTTTCTGCTTCTGTGAAATTACAACACTGAAGTCAGACCATCAGTTTCAAACTTTACAGATGTTGCATATTGATCTAATGATATTTAGGTTACCTACAACAATGTTGTATTGAACTAGATAAGTGTTTCCTTTTTCCATCACGTTAACTTGTGTCTTCATTTCCGGTTTCCATTTATCTCGTAACGAATATAGTTTATGAACGTGTCCATGTATGACTTTCCCTACATATTAGTGTATATTTTCGGGAAACTAATTTAGGACTACGAACATAGAGTCGAGGTTCTTTATCCTTCAAAAGAAATAAATTAGGAAGTTAGCGCGTGGACAAGAACGTTCCAGACGTGAAACCACCGACCACGTTCCAATGAGGGTGAATTATACTAACTTCTATTTTTTTTTATCTGTGTTAACATTTAGTTCACTAAATGACACATAGGGGCGGTAAGATTGATATGCTTGAGTGAGCTCTTGTTAAATGAATTCACTGTGATTAATTGTTTCATGAATTAAGAACAGTGAAACAAACTGAGATTTGTAAAACGAGTGTTTTGAAGCTTGTTTAGCTGTAATATTTTATTTCGTTTTCTTATCAAGATTTCTGTGGCTATTAATGTTCCGATCAAGAGCTTTAACCATTAGCACAAAGTACTTTGTTCTTAGTCATTCCAAACATGTCTTTTTTTAACCAAAGTTTGAGGGAATTTTTTTTAAATCAGTAATTGACTTTTGTTGTACTAATCATGAGTAATAAATCATCGAACCAATCAAGGTTCTAACATAACTGTTGACCTTTAAACTGGAAATATCTTAAAGTTCGTTCTAATGTAGCGGGACTCGACCCCATACTTCTCGGGACGCTTTATTTCCTGAAAAAAAGATATTAACCATATTCGTATCTACTTTCTTCCCACTTGATACCTATTTTTCAATTATTCATGCAATCCATTCACAACATGGGTAGCCAGGCATAACGAGATGGTTAGGGCGCTCCATTCGTAATCCGAAGATCGCGAGTTCGAATCCCGATTATAGCAAGCATGCTTGTCCTTTCAGCCGTGGGGCGTTAAAAGTCAATCCCACTATTCGTTGGTAAAAAAGTAGCCCAATAGTTAGCGGTGGGTGGTGATGACTAGATACCTTCTCTCTAGACTTAGGGATGTCTAGCACATATAGCCCTCGCGAAACTTTGCGCGAACATTCTCAGCCCTAAGCATGTATTAATGAAATCAAAATTTAAATACATGCTGACATATATATACACAAGTTGGGAAACCTGAAATACAAGGAAAGTAAGGAATAGAAGAAACTATTAATTATTTCCAACTTTGTTCAAAAGTCTTTTCCTTTAGTCAACACACAAATATATTATATATATTATTACTATTATTAAATATATTATTTCACAATACTTTGTTTTCAACCGTCCCTAACTTATCAGTAAAAGACTAGAATGAAGGCACCTAGTTGGTTGTTCGAATTTACGTACCATGAAACACCATCGTTGGAACGTTGCAAGGTGACCTCAACTCGTGGCAGCAAATAGTGGGATTGACCATAACTTTATGACATCTGTACGGCTGAAAGTAAGACCATGGCTGGTGTGACAGGGATTTGAACCTGCGACTTTCAAAGTTCCCTGACTACCTCATTAAGACGAGTCAGTCACATGATGAAGCTAAATGAGAAGAAACTCAATGGATATTCTGGTTAGAAACAAATCTAACAAAATGATAAAGATTTTCTTGTTCTGCATCTGTTACATAATATTCACTTCAAATCTAAGTATTACATTAATTACCTCAAATGATACGATTTAATTCAACTGAAATACAATTCACAATACATCCCCTATAACTTTAAAAATATTCATAAACACAATATGTATACAAATACAGACAATATTGTTTATTAATATCACCAATGTCTGCCTGATATTATCATAATATTATTACTGTTGTCAGTCTCGTATTATCTAAATATTGGTTACTAATCTTACCAATGACAGTCTGAGATATTAACTTGTCTATATTCTACCTTCTACAATATCAGATACTGACTTCTCTATAGTCTACCTGCTACAATATCAGATAATAGTTTGTCCTTAGTCTACCTGCTACAATTTCAGATAATAGTTTGTCCTTAGTCTACCTGCTACAATATCAGATAATAGTTTGTCCTTAGTCTACCTGCTACAATATCAGATAATAGTTTGTCCTTAGTCTACCTGCTACAATATCAGATAATAGTTTGTCCTTAGTCTACCTGCTACAATATCAGATAATAGTTTGTCCTTAGTCTACCTGCTACAATTTCAGATAATAGTTTGTCCTTAGTCTACCTGCTACAATATCAGATAATAGTTTGTCCTTAGTCTACCTGCTACAATATCAGATAATGACTTGTCTATAGCCTAACTTCTACCATATCAGGTACTAACCTGAGTATGGTCAAACTACTCTAATATCAGATAATGAAATGTTTATAGCCTACCTACTACAATATCAGATACTGTCTTGTCTATAGTCTATATCCTACAATTTGAGGTAATGGTTTGTCTAAAGTCTGCCTGCTGCAATATCGGATATAGACTTGAGTATAGTCTACCTGCGACAGTATCAGATGATGACTTGAGTATAGTCTACCTGTTACAGTATCAGATGATGACTTGAGTATAGTCTGCCTTGTACAGTATCAGATGATGACTTGAGTATAGTCTGCCTGTTACAGTATCAGATGATGAGTTGAGTATAGTCTGCCTGTTACAGTATCAGATGATGACTTGAGTATAGTCTACCTGCGACAGTATCAGATGATGACTTGAGTGTAGTCTGCCTGTTACAGTATCAGATGATGACTTGAGTATAGTCTACCTGTTACAGTATAAGATGATGACTTGAGTATAGTCTGCCTGTTACAGTATCAGATGATGACTTGAGTATAGTCTGCCTGTTACAGTATCAGATGATGACTTGAGTATAGTCTACCTGTTACAGTATCAGATGATGACTTGAGTATAGTCTACCTGCGACAGTATCAGATGATGACTTGAGTATAGTCTACCTGTTACAGTATCAGATACTGACTTTAGTATAACATATCTGCTACAATATCAGGTAATAACTTTAGTATACCCTAAGTACTACGCTATCAACTTAGAACTCTAGATGTTAACAACGTAGTTTTATGTACGGTGCTACAAAGTTGTCCCTGAAGTTAATTAACATAGTAACACTGTTTTATCTGTTTACAAGACACACGAGAACGTATTTTGTATTCGGTGTTATTAGGTTGTTCCTGAATTTAATATTTGATATTATATATTTCTGTCTCTGAACAACAATGGAATACCCATCTTATCATCTATCTCTAAACAACAATGGAATACCCATATTATCATATGTCTCTGAACAACAATGGAATACCCATCTTATCATCTGTCTCTGAACAACAATGGAATACCCATCTTATCATCTATCTCTGAACAACAATGGAATACCCATCTTATCATCTATCTCTGAACAACAGTGGAATACCCATCTTATCATCTCTCAGACGGTTTTAATTAAATTCCCGACTTTTCCATTTCTTAGTGGAATGTCTTTTTTTAGGTCACAGTGACGAGTTGTTCCTGCCAAGAGATTGAAGAACGTGAATGTTAGGACCTGTCACGTGCATTGTACAAGTTATTATATTGGATTTGATATTACTACTTAGATATTGATCACCCCGTGCCATTCCTGTTGTCAACAATATTATCTGATGAGGGGGGGTGTAACTCCTGGGAATGAAATACTGAAGGGGTTGATAGATTACCAACACTTCCTGGTTCCCAGCGATGAACTATGGGGTTAATACGTGTCTTGTACATCAATAAAGGATGATATAATACGCCGTTTGTGCTATTCGTCAGAAATCATGTACATGCAACCACCTTCTGCCCGCCCTGCGACAAATACGAGTGAGGGGTTTAATGAGGGCTTCCAACCGTTTGGTTATCAGTGAGAATGTGGCATCTGGATTTTGTTTTTGTCTTCAATCCCTCCTTTCCTTGCTACTCCAGCTTGCTATACTTAAAGGTAGAAATGTTGTACTTGTTTATTTCGGAAACGTACAGAGAATCAAACAAGGGTTAACTGTCTATAAATAAAGCCCTATGGATATCTGTGATACTTTTATATAATCATAAATACAAAAGTTAATCTATGATTAAAAGACAAATGTCATAGCTCTCTATAATTAATACAAAAGAATTGTCTGTTGTCTCTAATTTGAAAAATAGGGGTTATCTGTGATTGTTGTCTCTTAGTTTGAATGCAATAGTTATCTGTGTTTGTTGTCTCTTAGTTTGAACACGATAGTTATCTGTGTTTGTCATCCATAATTTTTAATGCAATAATTATCTGTGGTGATAGTCTATTATCTTAAACTTGCAGAGTAGTAAAAAAGGTACCATGCTTGTGGAACACTGAGTCAAATATTGTCCTGTATATAATGTGATCGAATAGAATCATAAAGCTCCAACGACCACAGAATTGTGAAGAAATGCGATTCATCAACCCTCATATTCCTAGTCTGGCTCACTGGTCACTAGGTTACTCTCCCCTGACCTAGTGGTTAAACTTTATCAACCCTCATATTCCTAGTCCGGCTCACTGATCACTAGGTTACTCTCCCCTGACCTGATGGTTAAACTTTATCAACTCTCATATTCCTAGTCCGGCTCACTGATCACTAGGTTACTCTCCCTTGACCTATTGGTTAAACTTTATCAACCCTCATATTCCTAGTCCAGCTCACTGATCACTAGGTTACTCTCCCCTGACCTGATGGTTAAACTTTATCAACCCTCATATTCCTAGTCCGGCTCACTGATCACTAGGTTACTCTCCCCTGACCTGATGGTTAAACTTTATCAACCCTCATATTCCTAGTCCGGCTCACTGATCACAAGGTTACTCTCCCTTGACCCAGTGGTTAAACTTTATCAACCCTCATATTCCTAGTCCGGCTCACTGGTCACTAGGTTACTCTCCCCTGACCTAATGGTTAAACTTTATCAACCCTCATGTTTCTAGTCCGGCTCACTGATCACTAGGTTACTCTCCCCTGACCTAATGGTTAAACTTTATCAACCCTCATGTTTCTAGTCCGGCTCACTGATCACCAGGTTCCTCTCCCCTGACCTAGTGGTTAAACTTTATCAACCCTCATGTTTCTAGTCCGGCTCACTGATCACCAGGTTCCTCTCCCCTGACCTAGTGGTTAAACTTTATCAACCCTCATGTTTCTAGTCCGGCTCACTGATCACCAGGTTCCTCTCCCCTGACCTAGTGGTTAAACTTTATCAACCCTCATGTTCCTAGTCCGGCTCATGGTCACGAAGTCAAACTCCCCTGACCTAATGGTTAAAATTTTTCTACATTGAATTCTATAAAAGATAAAAGGGGAGGTGACGTCAGCATTCAAGGAATAAAGAATGAGATGATAATCAGTAAAACCAATACAAAACATAAAACTAGGGTTAAGGTGTAACCATGTTTATGTCGAAAAAATACAATTTGATAAAAGGTTTCAGACCAAAGCTCTCTGATAGAAGAATCAGACACAGCTGCAGGAGAGTTTTGTTGAAAATGACGACACCAGTTCAACCATACAGCTAACTTCGGTTTATCCGTCTTATCGTAACCGGGGTTTATCTGTGTAATCTGAGTTTCTTGTATGATAATAAGTAATATTATTTTTTTATTCCTATGTGAGCACTTAGCCCTTAGACTAGCAAGACATAATGCACGTTTTGGTTTTCAAGTGACTTTCATCAACAAACAGCTGACAAACAATACTGAGAAACATAATATCCGTGGCATGTTCTGAAATATAGAACCTGAATCTTATTCACACCCTAACCAGTACGGAGTAAATATATGATACAACTTCAAGCCGTACAATACAGAGAGAGAATATATATTAAACCTAAAACCTTATAAATGGGTGTTGCTATCCTCCCTGCAGGTATAGACGAGAGGCCTTGATATTGAACTATAGCACGTTCTGGAATGAAAGGGTTATTTTATCCAGTTATAGCACTAGAACAACACGTTCTGGAATTGAAGGGTCGTTATACCTACTATAATCGCACGTCGTGGAATTCAAGGATCGTTGTATCCAGTTAAGACTGGATGGAGGTGGAAAAGTTTAACATATCCAGCTTTGCATCTAAGAACTTCTAGTGTGGGAATTAACACTTTTATTGATAAGCAGAGAACAACGTTTCGACCTTCCTAGGTTATCTTCAGGTTAATCTGAAACACGTTATCTCTAGCTGTTGTGAAAAACATTTTTATTTCAACTGGGTTTCTCGTCATCAAGAATATTTGGCTGTACTCCTCGTGGAACTACAATTGGTCTCCCATATTATTTATTAATAACAACGGGTGGAATTAAAACACATTTCAAAATTCGTCCTTCTGTTCGACTATACGTGAGATGTCTTAGTACACTGAAGGACAAAAGAAAGGTTAAATCATTTAGGTTCCATGGATCGATCCCTTTTACTCTGTACGACGCACAGTTTAGTTCTGGAGTATTGTTCTACAATTTAACTCTGGAGTATTGTTCCACAGCTTAGCTCTGAAGTATTGTTCCACAGCTTAGCTCTGGAGTATTGTTCCACAGTTTACCCTTGGAGTATTGCTCCACAATTTAACTCCGGAGCATTGTTCCACAGTTTAGCTCTGGAGTATTGTTCCACAATTTAGCCTTGGAGTATTGTTCCACAGCTTAGCTCTGGAGTATTGTTTCACAGCTTAGCTCTGGAGTATTGTTTCACAGCTTAGCTCTGGAGTATTGTTCCACAGTTTAGCCTTGGAGTATTGTTCCACAGCTTAGCTCTGGAGTATTGTTCCACAGTTTAGCCTTGGAGTATTGTTCCACAGCTTAGCTCTGGAGTATTGTTCCTAGCAAACTGGTTTGTTTGCACAATCAATATCATCCAACTTATCTTTCTGCCAGCATTCTTTAATCTAATGTCAAATCTGACATGATTCTTCATGCACGAGATTAACAAATTGTCTGTGATATATCTTCCTCTACTTAATAATGTGATTCTACGTTTCAGGAATTTTATCTTGTTTTGAAATGTGATTTCAGATCAGAGCGGATAATTATTTTGTTTTAACTTGAGAAATAAAACTTGGGTGCATTAAGGTAAGTTTTCTATTATTACTAACCCACAGTGGCTTAGCGGTATGTCTGCGGACTTGTACGCTAAAATCCGGGTTTCGATACCTGTGGTGGGCAGAGCACAGATACCCATTGTGTAGCTTTGTGCTTAATTCAAAACAACAACAATTGTTATTACTTTCTGTTTAAATATTTCATAAGTAAGTGCTATTCATCTGATGTTTCTTAACTTACAGAGCTTACAAGGGTTTATTTCTAAAGAGCCTTAAACCCCATATCACAGCCATGATAGAGAAATAAGCTAACTCCAGTTAACAAGACGATACACACAGTCACACATCATATCCAAACTAGCGTTGAACCAATGGGTTCACAATATAACAACCAAATATTTCTAAAAGGTCCCTTGTAACCACAAGACAACATGCAGGTACTTTTAAAGAACCCATTAGAACCATGTAACAATAACCAAATACTTCTAAAGGGTCCATTGGAACCATAAGACAGCAACCAAATACTTCTAATGGACCCACTGGAACTATGAGACAACAACCAAATTCTTCTAAAAGGCCTATTGAAAATATAAGACAACAACCAGATGCATCGAAGGCGTCCATTGAAATCATGAGATAACAACAATATATATCTATGTGGCCTAATCGAATCATTAGACACAATTCAAATACATCCATGAGAACCGTAAACACCTCAAATACAGAGACTAAGCGATACATGTGTATTTATAATGTAAGTTCCCTGTCCTCCTAACAAAATAAAGTCTTCTAGATCTGGTCCACCAAAGATGTTTTGTGCCGAAACAAAACGTTTACTCTTTGCCATAAAGGTCTAGTTTAATGTTATTGAAAAGAAAAATAATTAGCTTCCGTAATCTAACACTAACGTTGTTAGGTGATTCACCTTACGTGCAACATACTACTATTAGATACACAACAATGTTATTCACTATATAACACTGCTGTTTACTATATGACACTCTCTCGTTTACTAAACAACACATTGTTATTTGCCGTACAATACATTCGTGTTTACTGAACAAAATACTGTTATTTATTATACGTCCTGTTGTAATACTCTTGGATAAACAGTTAAATTGGTAGATTCAGAGAAACTGAGGCATCCTGTTGTAATATTGGATAAACAGTTAAATTGGTAGATCCAGAGAAACTGAGAAATCCTGTTGTAATATTGGATAAACAGTTAAATTGGTAGATCCAGAGAAACTGAGACATCCTGTTGTAATATTGGATAAACAGTTAAATTGGTAGATCCAGAGAAACTGAGGCATCCTGTTGTAATATTGGATAAACAGTTAAATTGGTAGATCCAGAGAAACTGAGGCATCCTGTTGTAATATTGGATAAACAGTTAAATTGGTAGATCCAGAGAAACTGAGGCATCCTGTTGTAATATTGGATAAACAGTTAAATTGGTATATCCAGAGAAACTGAGACATCCTGTCGTAATATTGGATAATAAATTTAAAGAATTTTGTGTAGTTAAAACTGGTTGTTTTGTTTTTATTCCTGAGTGTATTTTGTGTAGATGGAACTGAATATTTAGTTATCTATTTTTAAGGTGCGTCTGGTTAATATTGATTGTTTGGTGTCATATTGCTAAGCTGTTGTGTTTGATTCAGAAGTAATTTGAATGGTTTTAAGGTACTAGTTGTCTCAAATTCAAAACAAGGTTTGAGAACAGCGTTTAGAAACATCTAGTGAAATACTTGAAGATATTTTGTGTGTTCGCTTCCAGCAGCATTTGGTTGTGTATGTCGTGCAGAGTGCTTTAGCAAAAGGCCCACAGTGGCTGAACGTGACCTCAGTTTTTAATATTTTATTGAATCGAATGGAGACCTTGTACGTTAAAGCGGTTTGTTTTTGTGTTATTGTACAGGTAGCTCTAATATATTAGATTACCTTGTATTTGTTTGTAAATATTTTCAATGTCGTCCTCATGTGTATCTAATCACTATGTCGCAGGATAATGTGTCGATATAAAGTTTCTGTATAGCATTCCAGCATCCCGTGTCTGGTTTGGTTGCGTCGATTTTGGCGTTTTAGCCAGAACCAATGTCTGCGCGCGCTCACCTCAAATCGTGACGCGTGCAAGATATGCTGCCAAAGTGTGCGCGTGTGAAATTATATTAGCATAATAGCAATGTTGTCATGGCAACCATTATCCGAGGCCAACTTGCACATAAGCTAAAGATTTGCTGACTTGTTTGTAGAGCACGACTTGGATGCGAAACCGTCACGTCTGGTCGTTGTCTGATGAGCTTATCTTGGACGAGAAGAACGAAAGGAACTAGTTAAAACTGAAGTCCAGAAATGGGAGAAAAGTACACCGGAACTTTCTGCAATGACTTTAGCACCCAATCTGATTCGCGAGGACAAAACGTCTAATAAACTCTAGATCAGGAACGTATTAAGAATGATTATGGAACTGGTAACCTAAACTTACCAGATGTTCCGAGACATCAAACACCCTATAATAAGAAATCTTTATTTTCTATCAGTAACTTCATGTTCAAACAAAGGTAAGATATCTTTGTACAATGTATTTTCTAACAGTTACTTCATGTTTGAAACAAAAGTAAGATTTCTTTGTACAATGTATTTTGTAACATTTGGTATTTATTGTTCCCTATAAGTAAAGTCAAAGAGAGAGTGTACCAACACCTTCTAGATATTTCACTGGTGACTTGGTTAAAGGCGCTCGACTCTCAATCTGCGGATTGCGGGTTCACATTTTGTCAACGAACTCGTTCATCCTACAAGCGGGAAGTTCAAAGTGAGTGTTCGACATCGAGCCGCCAACGAGTGTACTTTAGTTGGTGTTGAATGGGTGCCTTCCATTCTCTCACATCAAATCGCTGGCACGTAAGATAATACAAAAAAATGTTCAATATTTATTTGTTTTCATATTAGTGTTTACATATTCTGTCGTGTTTTGTTCATATTTAGTTTGTTTCAAACAATAACAATACTGTTTTATCAACATATTTATATTTCATGTTTGGTTTAGTCTTAACAAAAGCAGGACGGAAAGAAGAGCCTAGTGTCTCGCTCACCAAGTTCGTTTCCTGATATTACAGTTCCCGCTTGTGTCGACAGAGAGCTGAGGTATTGTAGAACGTGATTTAATCAAGTTATGTTTAAAATTATCAAAATTATTTGAATCTAAACACCATAAAGTACAAATTACAATTAGCCTTCCCTATTCATATGAATATAAAGATAAATAAATGTGTATGATTGGGTTTAATTTAAACAATGTCAGCATTTACAGATGTATGAAGTACGAAGTGTGGAGAAAGATGTCTGTTCATTGTCGACAAAAACGATTAATCTCGACCTCAAACCACTTTATGTAATATCGCTTGTGGCTCTCAAGACTTATAGCGTTAAAAATTAGATTTCCATACTCGTGGAGAGCAAAGGATAAAAAACCGGTTGTGAGTTTTGTGATTAACAGATGAGTTAGTAACGTTTTTCATTTAATTCTTGTTGTTGTTTTTCTAATTAGTTACTTAGAATTTTAATTTTTTTCGAACGACACCATTGAAGGAAAACTTGGGATGTAGCTCACCAGGTGGAGTGATATCTATAGATATTTGTATGACAGACAGTGATGCTGTATTGATTGTTCCCCCCTCCCGTTAGGCTTTCTGCAACCTGCCAGAACAACATCATCTGCTCATGCGCAGTAACGATATGCGGCAGCCATACTAAACCTGTCTGGTATTGGGGAGTGACTATGGTGAAACAGCACTCTGGTACTTCATTCTCTAAAGTATCTTCGAGCCATCTCACGGCCAAGTTGGAAACACAAGTTAATGAATCTGTAAATAAGCAACTAGCTTTTCAATGGTTCTGTTCAGAGTTTCTACGTTTGTTTTAGCAACACCAGGTGAGGAAACAAGAACTACACGGACCCCATTGTTGATGGTAAGACTAGGATTTATACCGTTGTATTAGAAATTTAAAAAAAACAGTCTAAATGTAAGTGAAATGTTTGTTATGATTCAACGAACCTGGTGAAGTAATTGAATTTCAAGCCTTACCTGAGACACAAGTGTCTGTCCAGTTTCTTCAATCAAAACCCACATTGAAATTAAAAAAAAAAAACTTTCACATCACACATTTAAACAAAGATAAAAAAACACCTCATATTACATGTCTTATTCCAGCAAACATTTTTATTACATCACCTTGTCCTGTTCATACCAATAATATTATGGTACCACCACATCTTGTGTATACAATAATTTTTATCACATCACCTTGTCCTGTTCATACCAATAATATTATGGTACCACCACATCTTGTGTATACAATAATTTTTATCACATCACCTTATCCTGTTCATACCAATAATATTATGGTACCACCACATCTTGTGTATACAATAATTTTTATCACATCACCTTATCCTGTTCATACCAATAATATTATGGTACCACCACATCTTGTGTATACAATAATTTTTATTACATCACCATTTCCGATTTATATCAATAATTTTTATTGAATTATCTGATCCTATTTATTGTAATAATTTTTATTGAATAATCATATTCTATTGCATAATTTTTGTTGCATGACCACGTCCTATTCATACCAATAATTATTATCAGATCATCTCCTATTCATGCCAGTAATTTTCATTACATTACCATCTATTTATTCCAATAAGTTTTATTACGTCACCATGTCCGATTTATAACAGTATTTTATTACATCACCATACATCATTTAAACCATTAGATTTTAATTATCACAATATCCTATTTTTACAAATAATTTTATTTCATCACGATATCTTATTTATAAGTGATTTTATTACATTAACATATACTAATTGTACCAATAATTTTAACTGTATCACCATGTCGAATTTATAACAATTATTTTATGACTCCGCCATATCCTCTACGTAACAATAATTTGTACTACATCAACTTATCCTGTTTAGAACAATATTTTTTACATCATATCCCCTTTCGAAAAGTTATTTTAATTACATCATTTGTCGTATTTGAACCAATATTTATTACGACACTTACATCACCATATCCAGTTTCTACCAATATTTTTATTACATCACCGTATCCAACTTATAACAATAATTTTTATTAAATAGCAATGCCGTTTTTACACCAGTAACTTTTATTAAATCACCATATTCTATTTATAACAGTATTTTTTCTATTATCCCCATATTCTATTTATAACAATAATTTAAAATGAACCACCACGTCCTATTTAGACCAGTATGTTTTATTACATTACCATATCATATTTATACCACAATTTTTATTTGATCGCCATCTTTGATTTATTCCAGTAGATTTTAGTACATCACCATATCCAACATATATCAATAATTTTTACGTCACCATATCCTATTTCTAAAAGTTTTTTCTTACATCACCATGCCCTATTTATAACAATAATTGTTGTTACATCACCATATTCTATTTATATAAATAATTTGTATTACATCATCATGACCTCTTTATACCAATAATATTTATTACGTCACCATATCCTTGTTTCGTTAAGAATTTCTGATACATCACCGTTTTCTGTTTATACCAGCAATTTTTTCACCACCTTATGCTTTTTATCAGAATAATTTTTATTGCATCATCATGTACTATTTGCAGCAGTAATTTTATACCATCAACATATCCCATTTCTGAAAGTAATTTTTATTACATTACCTTGTTCTGTTTATAATTTTTATTACAGCACCATGTCCAACTTAAACTTTTACTTCATTACGCTGTCCTATTTACATGCCCCCCAGTGGCTGAGCGGTATGTCTGCGGACTTACACGCTAAAATCCGGGTTTCGATACCCGTGGTGGGCAGAGCACAGATAGCCCATTGTGTAGCTTTGTGCTTAATTCAAAACAACAACAACAACCTATTTACATATGACCCAGCAAGGCCAAGCGTGTTAAGGCGTGTGACTTGCAATCTGAGGGTCGCGGGTTGGCATCCCGGTCCCGCCACACATGCTCGCCGTTCCAGCCGTGTATGTGTTATAATGTGACGGTCAATCCCACTATTCGTTGGTAAAAGAGTAGCCCAAGAGTTTGCGGTGGGTGGTGATGACAAGCTGCCTTCCCGCTAGTCTTACGCTGCTAAATTAGGGACGGATAGCCCTCGAGTAACTTTGTATGAAATTTCAAAAAACAAACAAACCTATATATATTAATAATTTTTAATTACATCACGTTGTGCTATTTATACCAATAATTTTATTACACCACTATATCCTGTTTATATCTTTAGTTTGTATTATATCACCATATACTATTTATACCAATAATTTTATTTCAACCCCAAGTCCTATAGATGAGAGTAACTTTTATTACATCACCTTCTCCTGTTTAAACCAATGATTTTTACATCAGCATGATATATGTATACCAATATTTTTACTATTTTACCATTTCTTATTGATACCAATATTCGTTATTACATCAACACGTCCTGTTTATAAAAAAAATAATTTTTATTATATCACCACCTCCTATTTATACAGGCTCGACGTGGCCAAGAGTGTTGAGGCGTGCGACTCATACGTAATCTGAGGGTCGCAGGTTCGAATCCCTGTCACACCAAACATTCTCGCCCTTTTAGCCCTGGGGGAGTTATAATGTGACGATCATTCCCCCTATTCGTTGGTAAAAGAGTAGCCCAAGAATTGGCAGTGGGTGGTGATGACTAGTTGCATTCCCTCTAGTCTTACACTGCTAAATTAGGGACGGATAACCCTCGAGTTGCTTTGTGCCAAATTCCAAAAACAAACAAACAATCCTATTTATAAAAATAACTTTTATTGTATCAGCACACATTATTTATTAAAATAATTTCTCTTATATCACCATGTCATATTTTACAAAATAATATTTATTACACACCTCTTCCTATTTATTAAAATAATAATTTTTATTACATCACCAAATCCTATTTTTAAAAATAATTTTCTCCTATCTTAATATCGAATTCATGCCAATAATTTTCATTACATATACCATATCCCATTTATACTTGTTGTATGTTACATCAGTATATCCTCTTTAAACCAATAAGTATATTGCATCAGCATGTCCTATTTATTTCAGTAATGTTTACTACATCTTTATATCCTTTTTATACCAATAACTTTATAACACAACTATATCCTGTTTATATCTTTAGTTTTTATTACATCACCATATACTATTTATACCAATAATTTTATTCCATCCCCATGTCCTATAGATAAGAGTAACTTCTATTCCATCACTATATCCTATTTATACCAATATTTTTATTATTTCACCATATCATATTTATACAAATATCTTTGTTATATCACCAAGTACTTTTTATACGAGTATTTTTCATTGCATTACCATGTTCAAATCATACCAATTATTTTTATTTCATCATACTATCTTTTTCATAATAATAATTTTTATTACATCACCATGTTCTATTTATACTCGTATTTTAGTTATATCACCATGTCCTATTTATACCAATATTTTTATTTCATCACCATACTATGTTTATACCAATAATATGTATAACATCATCATATACTATTTATACCAATATTTTATTACATCACCGTATCCAACTTATAACAATATTTTTTTATTAAATAGCAATGCCGTTTTTTTGCCAGTAACTTTTATTACATCACCATATTCTATTTATAACAAATTTTTTTCTATTATCAACATGTTCTATTTATACCAATAATTTTAAATGAATTGCCACGTCCTATTTAGACCAGTATATTTTATTACATCCCCATATCCTACTTACACTAATAATTGTTATTACACACTATTTGCTATTTTAAAAATAATTTCAGTACATCATCATAATCATCATACATCAATAATTTTTACATCACCATATCCTATTTCTAAAAGTTACTATTCTTGCATCACCATGCCATATTTATAACAATTGTTGTTACATCACCATATCCTATTCATATAAATAATTTGTATTACATCATCATGACCTCTTTATACCAATAATATTTATTTCATCACCATATTCTTTTCATATTAAGAATTTTTATTACATCACCATGTACTCTTTATACCAGTAATTTTATACGATCAATATATGCTATTTCTGAAAGTAATTTTAATTACATCACCTTGGTCTATTTATATCAATTTTTATTACAACACCATATCTTACTTATACCAATAATTTTTATTACATTACATTGTGCAATTCATACCAATAATTTTCTTCCACCACTATATCCTGTCTATGTCTCTAATTTTTATTTCATCACCTTTTCCTGTTTCTACCAGTAACTTTTATTACATCACCTTCATATTTCTACCAATAATTTTTACATCAGCATGATATATTTATACCAATATTTTATTACTTTACCATTTCTTATTGATATTAATATTTGTTACTGCATCACCACGTCCTATTTATAAAAATACTAATTTTTATTATCACACCACATTTTATTTCTGAAAATAATAATTTTTCACATCACCATATCATATTTTTAAAAAATAATTTTTGTTGCATGTCAACATCCTGTTTATAAAAAAAAATATTACATCATCTCCTCCTATTTTTTAAAAATAACAATTTTTTTACATCCTGTCATTTTTTAAAAAATAAGTTTATCAAATCACCATGTCTTATTTATACAAACAATTTTTATTACTTTACCATCTCCTACTTATAAATGTAGTTTTTATTATGTCACCATATCTTATTTCTAACAATTATTTTTATTACATTACTCTTACCAATTTATATCAGTTTTTGTTAGATTACCATGTCCTGTTTATACCTATAATTTTATTACGTCACCTATTTATAAGTGTAATTTTTATTACAGAATTATATCCTTTTTTACACCAATAATTTTTTCTTACTTCATCATGTCTTATTTATATCAGTAATTTTATTACATCACCATCTCCTTTTTATAACAATAATTTTTATTACATCACCATGTTGTATATATAAGAAGAATGTTTCTTATTTTCTACCAATAGTTCTTATTGTATATAAATATCATATTTATACCTACAAGTTTTTATATCTCCATATCCTATTTGTATCAATAATTTTTATTACATCACTATCCTTTATATAACCATATTTTTATCATATCATCATATCTTATATATACCAGTACTTCTTATTTATCACCGTACTTTATTAATAACAAAATTTTATCACCGATTTCTACTAATAATTTCTATTCCATCACCATATCTTATTTATAAGAGAAATTTATTCTATTGCTATGTTCTATTTATATGAATATTTTTTTCTTCACTATATCCTATTTATAGCACTTATTTATACCAATAATTTTTATTATATCACCATATTATATTTATAGCAATACTTTTTATCACATAACCTTATCCTTCTTATACCAGTATTTTTTCCACATCCCCATATTCTATTTATGCTATTACACTACCATTTCCTATTTATAACAGTGATTTTTATTGCATCACCATGTTGTATTAAAACCAATAATTTCCATTTCATTACCATATCCTACTTATACCAATATGTTTAAAATATCACCATATCCTATTTGGTGATAAGTTTATTAATAATTTCATTACATCAGCATATTATATTTATACCAATATTTTTGTTACATCACCATGTTCTATTCATAACAGTACTTTTATTACATAACCATATGCTATTGGACTATAACTTTTCATTTGTAACCATATCCTATTCATACCAATAATTTTTATTTCATCACCTTATCCTATTTCTGCCAATAGTTTATATTTTATATCCTATTTATAAGTGTTTTTATTACATTACCATGTCTTATTTTCACCAATAATTTTTACATCAACATATCATATGTATAGCAATATTATATGACATAACCACGTCTTATTTATAACAATGATTATTACATCATAACATCGTATTTGTATCTCATCACTATAACTTACTTGTACCAATATTTTAATAAATCATCATATCTTATTTATACCAATAATTTTATTACAAAATGTTATCCTATTTATACCAATAATATTTATTACATCTCCTTATCCTTTTTATACTAATAATTTTATTACATCACCATACCCTATTTATTCCAATATTTTTCAGATTATCATCTCCTATTTATACCAATATTTTTACATTATCATCTCCTATTTGTACCAATATTTTTACATTATCATCTCCTATTTATACCAATAATTTTTATTACCTCACCAAAAATCTATTCATAGCAATAATGTTATTAAATCACCATGTCCTATTTATACCATTACTTTTTAATTATCACCATACCCTATTTATACCAATAATTTTATTACATCTCTATATTCTTTTTATAACAATGATTCTTATTATATTAGCATATCCTTTTTATTCCAATAATTTTTATTTCATCACCATATCTTATTTATAAGTGATTTTATTACATCACCAAGTCCTATTTATATCAATAATATTTATCACATCAACATATCATATGTAATGCAATATTTCAATTACATTACCATGTCGTATTTATACCAATAATTTTTATATCATCTCTTTCTACTATTTGTACCAATATTTTAACACATCACCATATCCTATTTCTACTAATAATTTTGTTACATCACCATATTATATTTATAGCAATAATTTTTATTACATCACTTCTCCTATTTCTCCAGTATTTTTTACATTACCATCACCTATTTATACCTATAATTTACACCAATATATTTATTACATCACCATATCCTATTTATACCAATGTTTTATTACATTACCTTATCCTGTTATTGCAATCATTATTACATCAACATGTCCTATATCTAGCAATATTTTTACATCACCATGTCCAAATTATACCAGTAATCTTTATTACGTCTCCATGTTTTATTCCTAGCAATAATTTTTATTACATCACATATCCTGTTTATGCCTCTATTTTTTATTACATCACCCTATCCTATTCATACAAATAATTTTTATTCCATCATGTCCTATTTATTAGAGTAATTTTTATTTCATCAACCTATTTTGAATTGAGAAAAAAATTGAGAGGCTCGGCATGGCAAAGCACGTGAATCGTAATTTGAGGGTTGCTGGTTCGCATCCGCGTCGCGCCAAACATGTTCGCCCTTTCAGCCGTAGGGGTGTTATAAATGTGATGGTCAATCCCACTATTTGTTGATAAAAGAGTATCCCAAGAGTTGGCGGTGGGTGGTGATAACTAGCTGCCTTCCCTCTAGTCTTACACTGCTAAATTAGGGACGGCTAACGCAGATAGCCCTCGAGTAGCTTTGTGCGAAATTCCAAAACAAACAAATTTATCAACATATCCTATTTATAACAATATTTTGTATTACATCACCATATCCTATTTATACCAATATTTTATAATGCATCACCATATCCCAGTTACAAGAATAATTTTTATTAAATAACCATATCGTATTTACACCAGTAATTTGAATTACATCTTTCTGTCCTATAATTACCAGTATTTTTACTACATCGTCATTTCCTATTTATATCAATAATTTTTATTACATTACCATATTCTATTTATACCAATATTTTATATTACGTCACCCTATCCTATTTGTGCCAATAATTTTTATTATATCAGCATATCCTATTGATACCAATAATTTTATTATCTCTCCTTGTATTATTTATACAAATATTTTGTAGGACATCAACATATCCTATTTGTACTAATAATTTTGATTATCTCACCATTTTCTATTTATTGCAGTGATTTTTATTACATCACCATATCTTATTTATACCAATAATTTTATTACATCACCATCTCCTATTTATATCAATAATTTTATGTCATCATGTCCTATTTATGCCAATAATTTTGAATACATAAATTATAATAAAATTATAATTTATATAATGTAAGATATGTGTACTTTAGTAGATATGTAAAGAACATGGAGGTACTTCAGTAAATAACATGAAAGTAATATAGTATGTATGTAAAAACATGACGTGTGCTTCAGTAGATATGTAAAAAGAATGGTGTGCACTTTAGTAAATATGAAAAGAGCATTAGGTGTGCTTTATATCTCAAGAACATGGAAGTATTTCAATGAATATAAAATGACCATGAGGTGTACTTTAGTAAATATGTAAATAACATGAAAGTAATACAGTAGAAATGTAAAGAACAAGGTGTGTACTTTAATAGATACGTAAAGACAATAAGGTGTACTTTAGTGGACATTTAAAAATTGTGTACTTTAGTAAATTTGTAAACAACATGAAAGTACTTTAGTAGATATATGACGAATATTGTGTGTACTTTATTAGATATGTAAAGAACATGGTGAGTACTTTAGTAAATATGTAAAGAACGTGGAGGTAATTTATTAGATATGTAAAGAACGTGGTGTGAACTTTAGTAAATATGAAAAGAGCATGAGGTGTGCTTGATAGATATGTAAAGAAATTGTGTGTAATTTAGTAAATATGTAAACAACATGGAAATACTTTAGTAGATAAGTATTGAACGTGTTGTGTATTTCAACAGATGTGTAACGGACATGGTATGTACTTTATCAAATACGTAATGAACGTGTTGTGTATTTCAATAGATGTGTAACGGACATGGTATGTACTTTATCAAATACGTAATGAACGTGTTGTGTATTTCAACAGATGTGTAACGGACATCATATGTACTTTATCAAATACGTAATGAACGTGTTGTGTATTTCAACAGATGTGTAACGGACATCATATGTACTTTATCAAATACGTAATGAACGTGTTGTGTATTTCAATAGATGTGTAACGGACAAGGTATGTACTTTATCAAATACGTAATGAACGTGAGGTGTACTTCAGTAAATACGTGAAGAAACTGTGGGTACTTTAAATATATGTATAGAACATGGAAGTACTTTAGCAAATATGTTAACAAAACATGGTGAGTACTTCAATATACCAGGTATATATATATATATAAAGAACATGGTGTGTATTCTGGTAAATACATAAAGAACATTGTACTTTAGTAGATATGTAAAGAACACAGCGTGTACTTTAGTAATATGTAAAGATTGTTTTTGTTTGTTTTAAATTTCGCACAAAGCTACTTGAGGGCTATCTGTGCTAGCCGTCCCTAATTTAGCAGTGTAAGACTAGAGGGAAGGCAGCTAGTCATCACCACCCACCGCCAACTCTTCGGATACTATTTTACCAACAAGTAGTGAAATTGGCCGTCACTTTATAGAGTCCCCACGGCATGGATGACGACACGATTGCAGGGGCGAGCATGTTTGGCGCGACGGGGTTGCGAACGCGCGACCCTCAGATTACGAGTCGCACGCCTTAACACGCTTGGCCATGCCGGGCCAATATTTAGAAAACATGAGGTGTAATTAAAAAGATACGTAAAGAACATAACGGGTAACGTAATAAATATGTAAAAAACGTGGTGTGTACTTTAGTAAATACTTAATTAACCTAGTGTATACTAAGTGCATATACTTAATACGTTGCTGTATAATTTAAATATTTGTGGAGAATTGTTAATATTCCGTGAAGTTATGAAGGTACGTTATCGTAGTTTGTATTTTTTAAGATAAAAAACATTCCAAATGGTTTGGTTTTACCTTGTGATGAGTCATACTAACTACATAAATGTAGAAACCTGAATAAAAAATAATCAGATCGTGGAGTAGTTTTGATTTCAACAGGTAAGTTGTTTCTTAGCGACTGTTCTGCAAATTATAAATATAATTTCCTTTTAGATATTATAAACATCTTTATCTAATTTAATTAAAGACAATATTGAATGCAATTATTGTATAATAAATTCTGTAAATTTTCCGTCTTGCAGACAATTAACAGAAGTGTCGAAGTTCTCGAACGCATTTACTTTAACCAACTTGGGTGACGACACTTATCCGTCTACAAATTTCACTCAGAGCAGGTTTTCCGGCTGGTCCCCTTTGAAACAGCTAAGGAACGATCAGCGCCATCTCGCCTTCACGTTTCCTTATCATTCACCTGTCCAGACGATGTTTCCTTGTCTGGACGGAGAACTGATAAGGGCTTGTCCAGGCCCTCACTTCATGTGTATTCGTTCATAGGAATAAAGGATGACGGAAACAAATCCTTTGTCATTCACAACAACGAAGTCAAACTCTAGTTTCAACAAATAACATTAACAAAATTTGATGAGAAATTTAGGTGTAGTTGGTTTCATCTGTATAAAAATGTCAATTGTGTAGAATAATCAATAAATTTGTTAACAGTTTTTTCCAGAATGAGTGCAAGTTGATCATGTTATTTAAATTGTATACGGAGTTTTTCCAAGTTAATAAATAAACTTAATTTTCACCACAGTTATCGAGTGCATAATTTTTCTCAGTGACTATAAAGCACATATTTTTGAGTATATAGCTTGTTAAGTTTGTACATAAGTGATTAAAATAAAATTGACAGGTTGTATATTAGTTGTCAGGAATGTTTGTACGTTTAAAGATGGTCAGGTTGTATATTAGTTGTCAGGAATGTTTGTACGTTTAAAGATGGTCAGGTTGTATATTAGTTGTCAGGAATGTTTGTACGTTTAAAGATGGTCAGGTTGTATATTAGTTGTCAGGAATGTTTGTACGTTTAAAGATGGTCAGGTTGTATATTAGTTGTCAGGAATGTTTGTACGTTTAAAGATGGTCAGGTTGTATATTAGTTGTCAGGAATGTTTGTACGTTTAAAGATGGTCAGGTTGTATATTAGTTGTCAGGAATGTTTGTACATTTTACAGACTGTGTATTAACTACTCGTGTCCTGATGATATTTTCAGCATTCTGTGATCTCAAATTTCATATTATTATATCAAATATCATATTATCCGGTTAAAATAATATTTGAAGATAAAAAGGTTCCTTTACATTTTACACAAACACTGACTAATTATTCTGATATTATATGTAGGTAAATACGTTGGCTAAAAGAGAGCATGCTTCTAGTGAGGTGTGTGATCACTTGACTCAGGTTTCACCTTCAATCAAGAGTAAATAGTCACAATGAAAGTCGATAAAGACACCATTGGTAAAATAATTTATTAATCTAAAAGTGTAGCCAATAATAAATAAATAGAAAATAAAACAGACTTGGGTGGTGATACAGATCAGATGAAATGGGTGCTGCAGTTGGTATCTGTAAATATAGACCTGATGAACTGTATGGTAATATGAACTGACCAAATGACAAATGAGAGTTGAAACTATTATCTCAGCTGGAACATTCCTCTTTTCAGGTCTATTACTACCTTGCAGTCATTTGTAATTAAAATATGTTACTTCTAAACTAACTAACCCACAGCCCTCTCTAGTGAAGATAATAGATATTCTTGGGCAGACTCACAGCCCTCTCTGATGAAGATAATAGATATTCTTGGGCAGACCCACAGCCATCTCTGGTGATGATAATAGATATTCTTGAGCAGACCCACAGCCCTCTCTGGTGAAGATAATAGATATTCTTGGGCAGTTGTAACCTCTGCAGTCTATCTTCAAGTGCCTCAGCTGTCATGTGGAGCACTTCACAACAACACAATCTGAACTCCTACAGTATTACATCCCATCCTTTCACCAACATAACCACCAGTATGACTAGTGTCCAGTTTTCTTGAATTTCCAGAAAAACAAGCTCTCATCACTCTTTGTCACTGACTAATAACTACCACTAACTATTTGTCCATCCCATTACATGATGCCTTAGAGTAACCCCAGAAATATCCTTTGGTTTGGACATCAACTCTATTTAATGTTCCTAGATTTCTATTTTCTGACAGATTTACCATATATCTAAGTAATTTTTAACCACTGATTTTTATAGATATCCTTGGAAACCAGTATGAATCTTGCATTTGTCACCTTAAATTAATTAGGCTATAAAAATATAAAACATACCCACAATATTACCACATGCATCAACCACACAACACAGTATTCCAACATGTAACCAGCACACAACATAAAAATACCAAATATACCCACAATATTGCCATATGTACCAACCACACAACACAGTATTCCTACATGTAACAAGCACACAACATTACAATTCCAAACATACCCACAATATTACAATGTGTACCAACCACACAACACAGTATTCCTACATGTAAACAGCACACAACATTACAATACCAAATATACCCACCACACAACAGAATATTATAATATGTAACAACCACATAATACAATGGTTCCAGGTGTACCTATCACATAACAGAATAGTTCCAACAGCAATGATTACATGTGCCCATCTCACAAACTAACATATCAAATATTATATATACATATCATAAAACACTGGTATATTAAATATTACATATACACATACAATCCTCTGATATTAAATATTAAACATATACATGTCATATAATACTGGGATATTAAATATTACATACACATACAACACTGGTATTAAACATTACACACACATCATATAACAATGGGACATTAAATATTACATAAAAACATACAACACTGGTTTTAAACATTACACATGCACATCATATAAGAATGGGATATTAAATATTACATAAAAACATACAACACTCTGATATTACATATTCACATCATACGACACTTAAATATTAAATGTTACATATTCAAATAATACAGCACTTATTAAAAAAGTAAAGCTTTTGAATTTGAACCTTTAAATTGTAAGACAAAACATGGAGAATATCAGTGAGTTGATAATATTTGAGTAGTAGTTGTTGTTGTTGTTTTGAATTAAGCACAAAGCTACACAATGGGCTATCTGTGCACTGCCCACCACAAGTATCGAAACCCAGATTTTAGCGTGTAAGTCCGCAGACATACCGCTAAGCCACTAGGGGGCATTATTTGAGTAAGGGTAAGAATTCTTATACATGATTAATTGTGTAAGTTTTCTACGAAAGTACCACATGTGAAAAAATAGCTTTTCAATTTGGATCCGGGAATAGTAGGGTTAACATATACTATACAAAGTTTGTTTTCAAACTCAATACAGAGTAGGGTTAACATATACTATACAAAGTTTGTTTTCGAACTCAATACAAAGTAGGGTTAACATATACTATACAAAGTTAGTTTTCAAACTCAATACAAAGTAGGGTTAACATATACTACACAGTTTTATCAAACTCAATACAGAGTAGGGTTAACATACACTATACAAAGTTTGTTTTCAAACTCAATACAAAGTAGGGTTAACATACACTATACAAAGTTTGTTTTCAAACTCAATACAAAGTAGGGTTAACATATACTATACAAAGTTTGTTTTCAAACTCAATACAGAGTAGGGTTAACATGTACTGTATAAAGTTTGTTTTCAAACTCAATAGAGAGTAAGGTTAATATATATTAGATGATATTAGCCTTTAATGAGTCCAAATTTATGTTGAATTATATTACATACATTATTCGTTGTAGTAGTTTGCAGAGAACAAAAATCTAGGAATCAGAGATTGCATTATGACACAGTTCTCTAACCTTTCTTCACAAACAAATGGTCCTTATGTATCACAGAAAGGCTGGTATTGGTATTAACACTTCTACTGATAAGGAGAGAACAACATTTAAACCGCCCTAGCTCGTCTTCAGGTTATGAATAATAATAATTCTGTCAAAGCGTGGTTTTAAAATGATTTAACCTACTTGAATGCATTTTCACAAAAACATAAAGGGTAATTTGAATAAAAAAAGCCAAATTATTACTGGAAGAGTTGCATAAAACTGCTATATTACATGCCATAATTGTAAGTGTATTTTACCCAGAATACTAGTGCACTATAAGCTCAAGGAAGGTCGAAACATTGTTTTCTCCTTATCAATAAAAGTGTTAATGCCCAAACCAGCTGTTCTGAGAAACAGTTTTATTTCAAGTGGGTTTCTTGTTATCAAGAAATGTTCCTTATGTTTTATATAGTATAAGATCTTAGCCCTAGGGGTCGATGTTAAGGTAATCTCTCAGGGAAAATGTTAAGCCAGTTTGGCATTTTGCCAGAAATTCACCACTACATTTCTTATCCATCATGCTTTAGCCTGATGGTTGACTGAATGGAATGAAACCTACAAGTAAAGGCACTTTAAGATAAAGCATAAGGTACAAGAGTGACTTTCTTAATACCATACCACATAAACCCTCAGCAAGACTGGGCAGTACCTCATCCTCACAGGGAGAGGAGCAGATATATTCCTTCCAGAATTACAATAAAAGTGACAGTAACATGGTATAAAAATTGTCCATTTTTACAGTGAAATACTGTTGCTTCAACAAACTATCACAGGTTCATGTTACCATAAACTAAAAGACAAATTGGCTACAAACTATGTTCATGATATTTTATTCTATTAATAATGTGGACTCTTACTTTATTCTTTGTGTGTGTACGTACTTAGAACATTGTTCAACAGTAGTTTATGAGTTAGGGCTGTATGTGTACATACTTAGAACATTATTTCACAATAATTTATCAGATAGAGCTGTTTGTGAACATACATAGAACATTATTCCACAGTAGTTTATCAGTGAGAGCTGTTTGTAAACATACTTAAAACATTGTTCCACAATAGTTTATCAGTGAGGGCTGTTTGTGAACATATTCAGAACATTCTTCCACAGTAGTTTATCAGTTTATGTTTGCAAACATACTTAAGAAATTATTCCATAAGAAAGTAAGATCTTTGTTAAAATATGAATACATATACAGAATATTTTTTTTAAAAATGATATATGTAGATGTGTGCTAATGGATTTGAAATTGAAATATATACATGCATGCTAACCTGTTTAACCATAACATATATACATGCATGCTAACATGTTTAAAGATAACATATATATACATACACGCTAACATATTTAAAGATAACATATACATGCATGCTAACGTGTTTAAAGATAGGACATACATATATACAGACACTTATGAAGCTAAACACCAAAGGCAAAGTTGTTATTCTTTATCAGTTTTGCCATTCCTAATTTCTAAACTCAGTGAAAATGTTCAAAATGTGCCCAAAAAAAATTTAAAATAAATTTTCTTTCTATCTGTAAAACTGTAATAAGAAAGTCAGAAACAAAGCAGGTCTTCTGAGTCACTACATGTACTTGTTACAGACACTAATCTTATTATACAAGAAAGTCAGAATAAAACAGTTCTTCTGAGTCACTACATGTACTTCTTATAGACACTATTATTACACAAGAGTGTCAGAAACAAAACAGGTCTTCTAATTCACTACTTGTACTTGTCAGAGACACTAATGTTATCAAACAAGAAAGTAAAAAACGAAGCAGGTCTTCTGAGTCACTACATGTACTTGTTAGAGACACTAATGTTATTATGCAAGAAAGTCAGAAACAAAGCAGGTCTTAGTCACTACATGTACTTGTTAGAGACACTAATATTATTATACAAGAAAGTAAGAAACAAAGCATGTCCTCTGAGTCACTACATGTACTTGTAAAAAACATTAATGTTATTATGCAAGAAAGTCAGAAACAAAACAGGTCTTCTGATTCACTACTTGTACTTGTCAGAGACACTAATGTTATCAAACAAAAAAGTAAAAAACGAAGCAGGTCTTCTGAGTCACTACATGTACTTGTTAGAGACACTAATGTTATTATGCAAGAAAGTCAGAAACAAAGCAGGTCTTCTGAGTCACTACATGTACTTGATAGAGTCACTAATATTATTATACAAGAAAGTCAAATATAAAACTGATCTTCTGAGTCACTACATGTACTTTTTATAGACACTAATATTATTATACAAGAAAGTCAGAAACAAAGCAGGTCTTCTGACTCACTACATGTACTTATAAGAGACACTAATATTATTATACAAGAAAATCAAAAACAACGCAGATTTTCTGAATCACTACATGTACTTCTTAGAAATACTAATGTTATTATACAAGAAAGTTAGAAACAAAACAAAACATTTACTTGTCAGAGACACTAATGTTATTATACAAGAAAGTCAGAAACAAAACAGGTCTTCTGAATCACAACATCAACATGTTAGAGACACTAATGTTATTATGCAAGAAAGTCAGAAACAAAACAGGTCTTCTGAGTCACTACATGTACTTGTTAGAGACACTAATATTATTATACAGAAAGTCAGAAACAAAACAGGTTTTCTGAGTCACTACATGTACTTGTTATAGACACTAATATTATTATACAAGAAAGTCAAAAACAAAGCACGTCGTCTGAGTCACTACATGAACTTGTTAGAGACACTAATATTATTATACAAGAAAGTAAGAAACAAAGCAGGTCTTCTGAGTCAACATGTACTTGTTAAAGATACTAATGTTATTGTACAACAAAGTCAGAAACAAACAGGTCTTCTAAATCACTACATGTACTTGTTAGAGACACTAATATTATTATACAAGAAAGTCAGAAACAAAGCAGGTCTTCTGAGTCACTACATGTACCTGTTAGAGATACTAATGTTATACAAGAAAGTTAGAAACAACACAGGTCTTCTGAGTTACTACATTTACTTGTTAGAGACACTACTATTATTATACAAGAAAGTCAGAAACAAAACAAGTCTTCTGAGTCACTACATGTACTTGTTAGAGACACAAATATAATTATACTAGAAAGTCACAAACAAAGCAGGTTTTCGGAGTCACTACATGTACTTGTTAGAGATACTACTATTATTAAACAAAAAGTTAGAAACAAAACAGGTCTTCTGAGTCACTACACGTACTTGTTAAAAACACTTACATTAGTATACAAGAAAGTAAGAAACAAAGCAGGTCTTCTGGGTCACTACATGTACTTGTTAGAGGCACTAATATCATTATACAAGAAAATCAGAAACAAAACAGGTCTTCTGAGTCACTACGTGTACTTGTTAGAGACACTAATATCATTATACAAGAAAGTCAGAAACAAAACAGGTCTTCTGAGTCACTACGTGAACTTGTTAGAGACCCTAATATTATTATACAAAAAAGTCAGAAACAAAACAGGTCTTCTGAGTCACTACGTGTACTTGTTAGAGACACTAATATTATTATACAAAAAAGTCAGAAACAAGGCAGGTCTTCTGAGTCACTACGGGTACTTGTTAGACACACTAATATTATTATACAAGAAAGTCAGAAACAAAGCAGATCTTCTGAGTCACTACATGTACTTGTTAGAGACACTAATGTTATTATACAAGAAAGTCAGAAACAAAACAGGTCTTCTGAGTCACTACATGTACTTGTTATAGACATTAATCTTATTATACAAAAAATCAGAAACAAAACAGGTTTTCTAAGTCACTACATGTACTTGTTAGAGATACTAATGTTATTATACCAGAAAGTTAGAAACAAAATGGGTCTTCTGAGTCACTACATGTACTTGTAAGAGACACTATTATTATTATACAAGAAAGTCAGAAACAAAATAGGTCTTCTGAGTCACTACATGTACTTGTTAGAGACACTAATGTTATCATACAAGAAAGTAAAAAACAAAGCATGTCTTCTGAGTCACTAATATTATTATACAAGAAAGTCAGAAAGAAAACAGGTCTTCTGAGTCACTACATGTACATGTTAGAGACACTAATGTTGTTATGCAAGAAAGTCAGAAACAAAACAGGCCTTCTGAGTCACTACATGTACTTGTTAGAAACACTAACATTAGTATACAAGAAAGTAAGAAACAAAGCAGGTCTTCTGAGTCACTACATGTACTTGTTATAGACACTAATATTATTATACAAGAATATCAGAAACGAAGCAGGTCTTCTGAGTCACTACATGTACTTGTTAGAGGCACTAATATCATTACACAAGAAAGTAAAAACAAACCAGATCTTCTGAGTCACTACATGTACTGGTTAGAGACACTAATATTATTATACAAGAAAGTCAGAAACAAAACAGGTCTTCTGAGTCACTACATGTACTTGTTAAACACTAATGTTGTTATGCAAAAAGTGAGAAACAAAGCAGGTCTTCTGAGTCACTACATGTACTTCTTAGAGACACTAATATCGTTATACAAGAAAGTAAGAAACAAAACAGGTCTTCTGATTCACTTCATGTACCTGTTAGAGATACTAATGTTATTATACAAGAAAGTTAGAAACAAAACAGGTCTTCTGAATCACTACATGTACTTGTTAGAAACACTAAAATTACTATACAAGAAAGTCACAAAGAAAACAGGTTTTCTGAGTCACTACATGTCCTTGTTAGAGACACTAATGTTATTGTGCAAGAAAGTCAGAAACAAAACAGGTCTTCTGAGTCACTACATGTACTTGTTAGAAACACCAACATTATTATACAAGAAAGTAAGAAACAAAGCAGGTCTTCTGAGTCAACATGTACTTGTTAGAGATACTAATGTTATTGTACAACAAAGTCAGAAACAAACAGGTCTTCTGAATCACTACATGTACTTGTTAGAGACACTAATATTATTATACAAGAAAGTCAGAAACAAAGCAGGTCTTCTGAATCACTACATGAACCTGTTAGAGATACTAATGTTATTATACCAGAAAGTTAGAAATGAAACAGGTCTTCTGAGTTACTACATTTACTTGTTAGAGACACTAATGTTATTATATAAGAAAGTCAGAAACAAAGCAGGTCTTCTGAGTCACTACATGTACTTCTCAGAGACACTAATATTATTATACAAGAAAGTCAGAAACAAAGCAGGTCTTCTGAGTCACTACATGTACTTGTTAGAAACACTAATATCATTATACAAGAAAGTAAAAACAAAGCAGATCTTCTGAGTCACTACATGTACTGGTTAGAGACACTACTATTATTATACAAGAAAGTCAGAAACAAAACAGGTCTTCTGAATCACTACATGTACTTGTTAGAGACACTAATGTTGTTATGCAAGAAAGTCAGAAACAAAACAGGTCTTCTGAGTCACTACATGTACTTGTTAGACACTACTATTATTATACAAAAAGTGAGAAACAAAATGTGTCTAAATCACAACATGTACTTGTTAGAGACACTACTATTATTATACAAGAAAGTCAGAAACAAAACAAGTCTTCTGAGTCACTACATGTACTTGTTAGAGACACAAATATAATTATACTAGAAAGTCACAAATAAAGCCGGTTTTCTGAGTCACTACATGTACTTGTTAGAGATACTAATGTTATTATATAAGAAAGTTAGAAACAAAACAGGTCTTCTGAGTCACTACATGTACTTGTTAGAAACACTAACATTACTGTACAAGAAAGTCACAAAGAAAACAGGTTTTCTGAGTCACTACATGTACTTGTTAGAGACACTAATGTTATTGTGCAAGAAAGTCAGAAACAAAACAGGTCTTCTGAGTCACTACATGTACTTGTTAGAAACACCAACATTATTACATAAGAAAGTCAGAAACAAAGCAGGTCTTCTGAGTCACTACATGTACTTGTCAGAGACACTAATATTATTATACAAGAAAGTCAGAAACAAAGCAGGTCTTCTGAGTCACTACATGTACTGGTTAGAGACACTACTATTATTATACAAGAAAGTCAGAAACAAAACAGGTCTTCTGAGTCACTACATGTACTTGTTAGACACTACTATTATTATACAAAAAGTGAGAAACAAAACATGTCTAAGTCACAACATGTACTTGTTAGAGACACTAATATCATTATACAAGAAAGTAAAAACAAAGCAGATCTTCTGAGTCACTACATGTACTGGTTAGAGACACTACTATTATTATACAAGAAAGTCAGAAACAAAACAGGTCTTCTGAGTCACTACGTGTACTTGTTAGAGACACTAATATTATTATACAAAAAAGTCAGAAACAAGGCAGGTCTTCTGAGTCACTGCATGTACTTGATACAGTCACTGATATTATTATACAAGAAAGTCAGAAACAAAGCAGGTCTTCTGAGTCACTACGGGTACTTGTTAGAGACACTAATATTATTATACAAGAAAGTCAGAAACAAAGCAGGTCTTCTGAGTCACTATATGTAATTGTTAGAGATACTAATATTATTATACAAGAAAGTCAGAAACAAAGCAGATCTTCTGAGTCACTACATGTACTTGTTAGAGACACAAATGTTATTATACAAGAAAGTCAGAAACAAAACAGGTCTTCTGAGTCACTACATGTACTTGTTATAGACATTAATATTATTATACAAAAAATCAGAAACAAAACAGGTTTTCTGAGTCACTACATGTACTTGTTAGAGATACTAATGTTATTATACAAGAAAATCAGAAACAAAGCAGGTCTTCTGAGTCACTACATGTACTTGTAAGAGACACTATTATTATTATACAAGAAAGTCAGAAACAAAATAGGTCTTCTGAGTCACTACATGTACATGTTAGAGACACTAATGTTGTTATGCAAGAAAGTCAGAAACAAAACAGGTCTTCTGAGTCACTACGTGTACTTGTTAGAGACACGAATATAATTATTCAAGAAAGTCACAAACAAAACATGTTTTCTGAGTCACTACATGTACTTGTTAGAAACACTAAAATTAGTATACAAGAAAGTAAGAAACAAAGCAGGTCTTCTGAGTCACTACATGTACTTGTTATAGACACTAATATTATTATACAAGAATATCAGAAATGATGTAGGTCTTCTGAGTCACTACATGTACTTGTTAGAGGCACTAATATCATTATACAAGAAAGTAAAAACAAACCAGATCTTCTGAGTCACTACATGTACTGGTTAGAGACACTACTATTATTATACAAGAAGGTCAGAAACAAAACAGGTCTTCCGAGTCACTACATGTACTTGTTAGAAACACCAACATTATTATTCAAGAAAGTAAGAAACAAAGCAGGTCTTCTGAATCACTACATGTACTTGTTAGAGACACTAATATTATTATACAAGAAAGTCAGAAACAAAGCAGGTCTTCTGAATCACTACATGTACCTGTTAGAGATACTAATGTTATTATACAAGAATGTTAGAAATGAAACAGGTCTTCTGAGTTACTACATTTACTTGTTAGAGACACTAATGTTATTATATAAGAAAGTCAGAAACAAAGCAGGTCTTCTGAGTCACTACATGTACTTGTCAGAGACACTAATATTATTATACAAGAAAGTCAGAAACAAAGCAGGTCTTCTGAGTCACTACATGTACTTGTTAGAAACACTAATATCATTATACAAGAAAGTAAAAACAAAGCAGATCTTCTGAGTCACTACATGTACTGGTTAGAGACACTACTATTATTATACAAGAAAGTCAGAAACAAAACAGGTCTTCTGAATCACTACATGTACTTGTTAGAGACACTAATGTTGTTATGCAAGAAAGTCAGAAACAAAACAGGTCTTCTGAGTCACAACATGTACTTGTTAGAGACACTACTATTATTATACAAGAAAGTCAGAAACAAAACAAGTCTTCTGAGTCACTACATGTACTTGTTAGAGACAGAAATATAATTATACTAGAAAGTCACAAACAAAGCCGGTTTTCTGAGTCACTACATGTACTTGTTAGAGATACTAATGTTATTATATAAAAAAGTTCGAAACAAAACAGGTCTTCTGAGTCACTACATGTACTTGTTAGAAACACTAACATTACTATACAAGAAAGTCACAAAGAAAACAGGTTTTCTGAGTCACTACATGTACTTGTTAGAGACACTAATGTTATTGTGCAAGAAAGTCAGAAACAAAACAGGTCTTCTGAGTCACTACATGTACTTGTTAGAAACACCAACATTATTGTATAAGAAAGTCAGAAACAAAGCAGGTCTTCTGAGTCACTACATGTACTTGTCAGAGACACTAATATTATTATACAAGAAAGTCAGAAACAAAACAGGTCTTCTGAGTCACTACATGTAATTGTTAGACACTACTATTATTATACAAAAAGTGAGAAACAAGACATGTCTAAGTCACAACATGTACTTGTTAGAGACACTACTATTATTATACAAGAAAGTCAGAAACAAAACAGGTCTTCTGAGTCACTACATGTACTTGTTAGAAACACTAACATTACTATACAAGAAAGTCACAAAGAAAACAGGTTTTCTGAATCACTACATGTACTTGTTAGAGACACTAATGTTATTGTGCAAGAAAGTCAGAAACAAAACAGGTCTTCTGAGTCACTACATGTACTTGTTAGAAACACCAACATTATTATATAAGAAAGTCAGAAACAAAGCAGGTCTTCTGAGTCACTACATGTACTTGTTAGAGACACTAATATTGTTATACAAGAAAGTCAGAAACAAAACAGGTCTTCTGAGTCACTACATGTACTTGTTAGACACTACTATTATTATACAAAAAGTGAGAAACAAGACATGTCTAAGTCACAACATGTACTTGTTAGAGACACTACTATTATTATACAAGAAAGACAGAAACAAAACAAGTCTTCTGATTCACTACATGTACTTGTTAGAGACACAAATATAATTATACTAGAAAGTCACAAACAAAACAGGTTTTCTGAGTCACTACATGTACTTGTTAGAGACACTAATATTATTATACAAGAAAGTAAAAACAAAGCAGATCTTCTGAGTCACTACATGTACTGGTTAGAGACACTACTATTATTATACAAGAAAGTCAGAAACAAAACAGGTATTCTGAATCACTACATGTACTTGTTAGAGACACTAATGTTGTTATGCAAGAAAGTCAGAAACAAAACAGGTCTTCTGAGTCACTACATGTACTTGTTAGACACTACTGTTATTATACAAAAAGTGAGAAACAAAACATGTCTAAGTCACAACATGTACTTGTTAGAGACACTACTATTATTATACAAGAAAGTCAGAAACAAAACAAGTCTTCTGAGTCACTACATGTACTTGTTAGAGACACAAATATAATTATACTAGAAAGTCACAAATAAAGCCGGTTTTCTGAGTCACTACATGTACTTGTTAGAGATACTAATGTTATTATATAAGAAAGTTAGAAACAAAACAGGTCTTCTGAGTCACTACATGTACTTGTTAGAAACACTAACATTACTGTACAAGAAAGTCAGAATAAAACAGTTCTTCTGAGTCACTACATGTACTTCTTATAGACACTATTATTACACAAGAGTGTCAGAAACAAAACAGGTCTTCTAATTCACTACTTGTACTTGTCAGAGACACTAATGTTATCAAACAAGAAAGTAAAAAACGAAGCAGGTCTTCTGAGTCACTACATGTACTTGTTAGAGACACTAATGTTATTATGCAAGAAAGTCAGAAACAAAGCAGGTCTTAGTCACTACATGTACTTGTTAGAGACACTAATATTATTATACAAGAAAGTAAGAAACAAAGCATGTCCTCTGAGTCACTACATGTACTTGTAAAAAACATTAATGTTATTATGCAAGAAAGTCAGAAACAAAACAGGTCTTCTGATTCACTACTTGTACTTGTCAGAGACACTAATGTTATCAAACAAAAAAGTAAAAAACGAAGCAGGTCTTCTGAGTCACTACATGTACTTGTTAGAGACACTAATGTTATTATGCAAGAAAGTCAGAAACAAAGCAGGTCTTCTGAGTCACTACATGTACTTGATAGAGTCACTAATATTATTATACAAGAAAGTCAAATATAAAACTGATCTTCTGAGTCACTACATGTACTTTTTATAGACACTAATATTATTATACAAGAAAGTCAGAAACAAAGCAGGTCTTCTGACTCACTACATGTACTTATAAGAGACACTAATATTATTATACAAGAAAATCAAAAACAACGCAGATTTTCTGAATCACTACATGTACTTCTTAGAAATACTAATGTTATTATACAAGAAAGTTAGAAACAAAACAAAACATTTACTTGTCAGAGACACTAATGTTATTATACAAGAAAGTCAGAAACAAAACAGGTCTTCTGAATCACAACATCAACATGTTAGAGACACTAATGTTATTATGCAAGAAAGTCAGAAACAAAACAGGTCTTCTGAGTCACTACATGTACTTGTTAGAGACACTAATATTATTATACAGAAAGTCAGAAACAAAACAGGTTTTCTGAGTCACTACATGTACTTGTTATAGACACTAATATTATTATACAAGAAAGTCAAAAACAAAGCACGTCGTCTGAGTCACTACATGAACTTGTTAGAGACACTAATATTATTATACAAGAAAGTAAGAAACAAAGCAGGTCTTCTGAGTCAACATGTACTTGTTAAAGATACTAATGTTATTGTACAACAAAGTCAGAAACAAACAGGTCTTCTAAATCACTACATGTACTTGTTAGAGACACTAATATTATTATACAAGAAAGTCAGAAACAAAGCAGGTCTTCTGAGTCACTACATGTACCTGTTAGAGATACTAATGTTATACAAGAAAGTTAGAAACAACACAGGTCTTCTGAGTTACTACATTTACTTGTTAGAGACACTACTATTATTATACAAGAAAGTCAGAAACAAAACAAGTCTTCTGAGTCACTACATGTACTTGTTAGAGACACAAATATAATTATACTAGAAAGTCACAAACAAAGCAGGTTTTCGGAGTCACTACATGTACTTGTTAGAGATACTACTATTATTAAACAAAAGTTAGAAACAAAACAGGTCTTCTGAGTCACTACACGTACTTGTTAAAACACTTACATTAGTATACAAGAAAGTAAGAAACAAAGCAGGTCTTCTGGGTCACTACATGTACTTGTTAGAGGCACTAATATCATTATACAAGAAAATCAGAAACAAAACAGGTCTTCTGAGTCACTACGTGTACTTGTTAGAGACACTAATATCATTATACAAGAAAGTCAGAAACAAAACAGGTC